>LPNX010152921.1:118540-263145 GCA_001517045.1 Pseudotsuga menziesii | reverse complement strand
CAGTGATACCAGTTTGAGAACCTAAGTCACAATCCTTCTTCGAAGGAAAAAATCCAGCAAAGAGATTAAAACTAGAACTGAAATGATATTTCAAATAAGTCTATTTCTATGATACTCCATCAACCCTCTTTACATCGAGCTTACTAGCTTATATAATGAGACTAGTAACTCCCTCCTATTTCTATGTAAAAGACATGCTAAAAAGATCACTTTAGTTTATAATAATTACTATAATAAAGAGAATAGAAATCCTATCCCTAATCAGTTGCATCGAATCTTTTCCAAGAAGGCACCTAGCAGATAGGTTTATCCTATGAAACAAAATTGTGAATTAAATGACTAGCCTGTATCATCTCTTGCTCAGATGAATTGACCTATGACGTGGCCATCTTGAGTATCCTATTCTTCCACAAGCACCAACGAATGCTAAGGGTGAGAAAAAATAGCCTATATTCTTTACAGTATGTAAGCACCATGTACACCTGTAACAAACGAAATGAAATTCTCATTAAAATCATGTTAACAGACGATAAAATAAAATAATATAAATTATAAGCATGCCTGCAAAATCTACGATTTTGTGGGTGTGCTCATTAAAATATTTTATCACCTATCAAAAGGGAAATAAACAAGCACAACTAAAAGAGAGAAGATATCAAGTTCTCTTTTGTAAATTGATTACTCTTCTTGCTTCGGAAATTTTAGCTTTGAGCTTTATAATCATCAACTTTTGTTGATTTATTTGCTCGAGCAAGTGCTGGTTGGTGTTTATCGCTGATTTCTTGGCTTCCTTATATCGATTTTTCTTCAGGTTCATATATTTCCATCTATTAACCCAGTGTAGTAATTCTTCCCTGAACATTTTATTTTCTTCATCCTTTAAAGCTGCATTCGCTTGACATTCTTTTAATTCCTTTTTTAACTCTACGATTTTGGTTTCATATACTGGGTCAAGTACCTGTTGAAGGGTTTCTTCATCCTGATCATGAAATGAATCATCGGATTGAGAATAGTTAAGATTATTCAAATCCTGAATAGGTGAAGGAATGCTCATGAACGATGGCTTAGGACCAGATCCACAAGCATTCATAAATGACGGTGCTATTTCAAAACTCCCTCGGATCAGTAATATTTTTAGCTAACGTTTTTTCAAGATTTTTCACTACGGGAATAGGTTCATTAATATGCGTTTCCTTAGGAATCGAAGACAAAACATCATCCTCCAGTTGAACAACAATTGGCTGAGTATTCTGCTGAATGGTTATAGGTATGGATGATAGAAAAGTAGTGCTACGCATGACCCTACGAACACCTGCTGGATTGGGTTTTTTAAATTTTGGCTCAATTTGATCAACATAGACCGAATTAACAGTTCTACCTTGTATTGATTCACCAAACCCTTTATCCTATATTGGATTTCTATGAACCAATTGTTCATTGATAGAAATTCCAACCTTATCTCGCTGAGACTTCTCTTCCATAAACCTATTTTCCAAAACTATAGACTGAGAAGGACTGCCATCTTTCGAATCTTTAAGGTTTTGTTCAATATTTTCTTCAACCACCTTAGACCCGCTCAACCGTCTTCTTTTTTGTCGAGTTGTAGGTCGAACTGAAGGCCACTCCTCATTTTGGCCGAAACCATTTTTACTAAGGAATTGATCCCAGGTGACATTAATAAAAGACAATTGATATTGGATTAATACTTTCACTAAACCATGATGGAAAAGACTACGATCTTGTTCATCTATAGTACTTTGGACAGCAATTGCCATTTTTTGTAAACTTTTAAACAAAAAATAGGGCAGATTTAATCTTGAACCCTTGAAAGCCATTAAAATCCTCAAGTGATAAAAATGAACAGATGAATACCTGTCATCACATTTTATATAGCATACAATCATATGAAAAAGCATTTCCCACTGTGGTTGAATATATTTCACCAGATAACCATTTTTGTCATCGAATCCTTCAGGAAGAGGGAGCAAGAAACTCTTCGATTTTTCCTTGTTAACTTATTTTGATTTGAACCACTGCTCACCTCATTGTGGCGAATTTGTAGCCTTAGAAATGAAATCTTCAGAGATTTCTAATCTCATATCACCCATGTATGCTACATTTTCTTTAAAAGTTAAAGCAAATCGCCGAGTTACTTCAAAATTATGTCCACCGAAATCCCTAAGAAAGTTGCCTCAACCAATTTTATCACACAATTGAGAAATATCTGGGTTAATAGTCAAAATTTCTCCTCCATCAGGTTCAAATATACAGAATGGATCCATTTCCCAAATATCTGGTTTTTCTTTCACCTGAGGAACATACCATGTCATTGAAATGGAGGGAATGGGTATACAGGATTCATTTGGCATAATGAAAGACCCTATTCAACTCACACGAAACTCCAAAATTGTGTTCAAAACCAATACCCTAACCTTCAAAGGTAGATTCATGAATGAAACCACTGACTAACAATCATATCTTTGCATTAAAATCAAAATATTTCATAAATGCAATGTCACTTTGAAATCGTTTTAGTACGAAACATAGTACCCGGTTATCAATTCATAGTATGAAAATCAAAAAGTTTAAAAACGTACAGAAACGTGGTAGGTTCATTTATCTCCATCTCTGAATTTTGTCGTGATCGAATTGATACGTGGAAATTGAATGCAATATCATCTGGAGCGATAGGAAATCTATTATGCATGAAATCATTCTGTGATATTTGAAATCAAATAATTCGTGAATGTTATATGACTGTTATATAGGGTGATGAAAAATGTGGACACATCAGATTCAAATATTCATTACATATTAAAATCCTCATGAACAGATGCTATCAAATCAACCATTCGTATCCTGTACCATAAACATGACTGTCAAACGATAATAAACAAGGATTATACATGGAAGGCAATCGTGCTGATAACCCAGATGATGTGAAGCTGTCATTACAAGTAATGATGTCTTCTAGGGATTCATAATTACAACTAAGTAGCAAGATCAACTCTAGATAATAATTAAACTGCTCAAAACCATATTTATACATGTAATTGATTCAAGGATAACATAATATAGTTTTGAATGAACTCATGAAATCCAAATTACCTATGACCTAATACAAAATATAATCGGATGGAAAACTTATAAAAAACTAAACACTAAATCAAAATTCGATTATTATGATTATATCACAATGAATATTTCTAAATGATATATACAAATGAACTTTAACAATTTTGTGAGACATATGTACACTTTCAACAAATTGAAAAATGACATGGTATTAAAAGATTAAGTTTTATGTAAAAAATATAATATTAGGGTTAACATCAAATATTTCAATTAATTGATCAACCCTAATCATAAAAATTATAAAAAAAACTATTAATAATAAATACCTTGTCAAAAGAAAACAATAAAACCAAATTTGTAACATATTCAAAATATATTTTCATTTTAATCCAAAGAGCTATTTAGCATACTATGCTTTAAATCTCATGAATCAATATATAAATTGATAATAATAAAAAATGATTACATATAAAATTACAAGATTAACAGCTGCTGATTTATTAAATTTATGAAAGTGTTTCATAAATTTCTAATATGATCTTAACTCTTCTGAAATTGAGAGTACCTTCAGAATCAAAGATTCTGAAGGCACTCTTATATAATTTTTTATAATAAATCATAGAAAAGAACTGATCACTTTTATTCAGCATACTAGAAAAATTGAGAGGGTTGTTTCCTGCCAACAAATGGCGATGACCTGGGTGAACCAGTTATCTCTGCACATACAATTTCCAAATGACAATATAAACAAAATCTTAAAACCTATTCAAAACAATAAAAAATTCTCAGTCTAAGTAAAAACCACTATTCTGATTTATGTTCGCAAGTATAATTCAAAAATGTCCCATCTCTTTAAATAAAAGTTTTATTAAAGATAAACTTAGTAATATCCTAATCAAAACAATGTACTTTATAGTAAAGATAATCTGCACCATCAGTATAAGGTATAGGAATCTACTTCTCAGAAAAATTTCTAGAATCTGTTCCATGAATATAATAATTTTGCCTCTTTTTGTTTTAAATTAAATCAAAACAATCATTTTGAATGAAGACTACTATCTAGGCATGATAACCCGATGTGATAGTATCATTCACGAGAACTACCTAGAATAAGCAAGTCGGCTTGTGATGAGACCTCTTGTCTCTTGATCTTATAACCAAGAGCCATCACCCTAATAATCATAAATGAAGTTATACTAGACAACACTGGTGATCATCATTAGGCCGGTTCATGATGAGACCTCCTATTGTTCAATCAAAGTTATGTTTCACTTTATTGAGTTTGAAATTTTTATATTTTATGAAATAAGAGATCATTACCTAGCATGGTGACCAAATGGTAATGTCAGTCACTAATATCACTAGAAAATGAATTAGCTAGCTCATGATGAGACCCCCTATCTCTTGATCTTATGACCAAGAGCCATTATCAGTTTCCTCATAATGTCATGCCAATGATATTTATGATCCTGATCGGACAGGCTTATTACTAAGACCTTCCATCTCTCATTTTAATTTTTAGAATTTTATTGAATGGAACAGATCTAAAAGGTTTTAAAATTGTAAATAACTTTAAAAGGAATGACTGATGGTAGAGATCCATAAAGATTTTTCAAAGTACAAGTTTTGAAAAAGACATTAATCAGCCATCCCAACTATCAAAAGAAAATAAGAGAATGAGGGATAATCTGAATAACATTTACAAATATTTACAAATAATGATAGGTTCTTAATACACTTAAGAAACTTTGATCATTCTGAATGAATTTTTAAAAGACTTAGTCTAATACCATAATTTAAAACTAATGAACAAACTGAGTTTAAACCACAGGACTTATTTATTTACACTTGTCCTCTCAACAACATATGTACATTAGTGACTAATTATTTTGAAACATATATACAGAAATTCAACAATCCTTGAAACAAATAATCGATATATTAATACTTGATTAAGAAAATCAAAATTTAGTTCCAAGAGTAGAATGATGTTTGAATGTACATAAGTATCATGAATTTATCATAATTCTATTTGATAAAAGTTTGTACAAAATATCGACAATTTTATGATAGAAATATATACATGAAAATTTTAAATAAAATTATTTACAGATAGAGAACAAGCTCATATACATAATTATATACAATTTTAGGGTCTAAAAAATCAGCAGAAATATTTTTTTAAGATCAGTCCATTCGCTGGAAATGTTTTGAACTAACCTTCTAGGGTTTGCAAACGAAAAGTACTTGGACCTATATTTTCAGCAATAACAAAGGGGCCTAACCAAAGATTTTGAAACTTAGTATGATCTCCTTTATCCTCATGAACTTTGTCCCATTTTAAAACCAAGTCCCCCACCTGAAATTCTTGATTAGAACTTGAGGATTGATCAAACCAGGACTTAACAATTTGTTGATGTTTTGTAAAATGTTGTTTTGACCTGTCTCTTTCTTCCTCAAGTTTTAATAAAGTGTTAATCCTTTTCTCCATTGCTGGACAATCTTCATCTTGAATAGACTGGGCTAACTGTAATGAAGGTAAAAATAAATTTGGTGGTAAAATAGCCTTAGTGCCATAAACCAAGAAGAAAGGTGAGTTACCTATTGCAGCTTTAGGAGTCACCCTATTTGCCCAAAGGGCATTAAACAACTCTGTATTCCAATCACGATGGTGAATTGAAATAGTTCTTTCGAGAATTTTCAACAAGTTTTTATTTGTTGACTTAGCTAAACCATTTCCATGAGGATGATAATTAGCTGAATGTTTAACCCTTATTCCCTTCTCTAAGGCAAATTGAGTTAACTCAACTAATGAAAAATATGAAGCATTATCAAAGACAAGGGAATATGGAACACCAAATCTCGTTATGATAAAAGATTCTAAAAATAATATAACCTGATTGGTGTTTACAACCCTTAAAGGTGCAGCCTTTGCCCAACGGGTAAAATAATCAGTTGCAATTATTATGTACTTGTGTTGCATAGAATAGGGGTGTTTATTGGTCCTACTATATCAATACCCCATTGCTAAAAAGGTCTTTCTACTGAAATAGGTTGTAAAGGAAAAGCAGGCTTCTTAACTCTTTCTGCAGCAAGTTGACATTCCTGGCATTTCTTGACAAAAGCATAAGAATCTCAAAATAAAGTAGGCCAATAATAACCAGCCCTAAGAATCTTATGTGCCATAGTTTCTCCACCAAAATGACCACCTGCTGGACCAAAATGTAATTCTTTCAAAATCACTTATGTTTCATCTTTTTCTAGACATCGAAGTAAAACACCGTCTAAATTTTTCCTAAAAAGGATGCTATCAATTAGTAAATAAGGAGCAGATTTCAGTCTCAATAATCTCCCTTTCCTTGGTTCATGATAATTAGGATCAACTCCTGTTTCAAGCAGTGTTCTTAAATTAGTGTACCAAGAATCTTGTGGTGGACGATAAAAGAAAATTTCCCAAGTTAGTAAGACTTCATCAATGACAACTTCAGAACTACCATTAGGTAGATGAGCTGCTTCAACGGCAAGTTTACATAATCCTTGACCCTTAACTGTTGTTGAAGTTTTAATTTCCAAGTCATACTCTTGAAGAGCTATCATCCAAGGTGCTCTTTTTTCACCTAGATCTTTTTGTACTAACAAATTTCTGACTGAAGGGTAAGGAATTATCACTTTCGTTCTAGATTTCAATAAATATGGACGAAAATGTTTGACAGCTTTGAAAAGAGCAAAAGCTTGCTTATCAACTTGATGGTAATTAAGTTCAGCACCTTTAAAATTTGAGCTCATAAACAAAATTGGCACTTCACTATTTTTTTGATTCAGCTGAGTTAAAACTGCTGCATATGATATGTCAAAAGCAAAGGTATACAATATGAAATCCTTGTTAAAATCTGGGCTCAAAAGACTAGGAGCTTCTGATATGGCTTGTAAAATTTTCTGAAATGATTCTTTTTCATTTTGTCCCCAATTAAAAATAGCATCCTTCTTAATCATTTTTTGTAAAGGATAGATGATTTCAGAAAAAATTGGGATGAATCTTCTGACAAAGTTTATTTTATCAAGAAACAATTGCATTGCTTTTTTGCTAGAAGGGTAAGTTATTTTGGAGATAGCTTGGGTTCATTCAGGATCAATCATGATCTCGTGTTTTGAAACCATGCAACCTAATAAAATACCTTCTGAAACAACAAATATTATTTTCTTTGGATTTAAGGATACTCTGAATTTTCTACATCATTCAAATACCTTTCTCAGATGATTAATATGATCATGTCGACATTTAGAATATATAGTAATGTCATCTAAATAGACAACTACTGAATGATTAATTAAGACTCTAAAAGAAATATCCATTGCCCTTTGAAAAGTTGCTCCAACATTGATTAACCCAAAGGGCATCTTTCTGTAAGCGTATGTTTCCCATGGAGTTCTAAAAGCTGTTTTTCAGTTGATCATCTGGGGACACCAATATTTGGTTGTATATCCTGAGAAACCATCAAGAAGTGATAGTATCTCAGACCCTGAAACTTTCTGAAGGATTTGTTCCATGGGAGGAACTGGGTAATTATCCTTTTCAGAAGACTTATTAAGATTTCTAAAATCAACGCATAGTCTAATATTACCATTTTTCTTCCTAACTCGAACTAAGTTGGCTACCCACTGAGTATGCCAAATAGGAAAAATAATCCTAGCAGCTAACAGTTCATTTAGTTCCTTCTTAATTGTTGGTTCTAATGATGGATGATATTTCGTAAGTTTCTATTGAAAAGGTTTTGACTCTTGTTTTATTGGAATAATATGTTGCATGACTTGTGGATTAAAATTTTTCAAATCATCATATGTCCATGCAAAGACATCCTTAAATTCTTTAAATAATTTTATGAATCCTGATTTCTCTGTAGGAGTGCAATCTATTCCTAGATTTACAGCTTGAGGATTCAATTCCGTTCGTAAATTTATGGTTTCATATTTCATTTGTGAGCTATTGGTTTTACAATTAGGAACATATCTAAATTTATCTTGAAGATCAAAGAACTTTTCTAATCTCAAAACTGAATTAGGAATTGGTTTTACCATCTCAAAATCTTTTTCAACTGAACAAAAATCATTTATTACTAAAAAATCCCGCAGATCTTCATCATGTGTAACTTCATCAATGGCTGAATATTTAAAGGTATCATCATTTGTTAGGAAATTCGGCACCTGCACATCATTATCAAACACACACGAGTTAAAGATATTATCTGGTATAGAATGCCCAAAAATCAATTCAACTGAAAAGAAACCTGGTGTGAAATTTTCTGATGGAATTAGTTTTGATGCTACATTCACTAATAAATATGCCTCTTGGTTCTGAAATCTTGGAATTGATATTATGTTAAAATCATCAAAATGTGAAATGAGATTCCATACCTTTCGTTGATAATTCTGTAAATGTTCAGAAATGCAGTGAATAGAATTATGGCCCTATCTGACGATGATTTTAGAATCACCATATGCAATTAACACTTTGATATCCAATTCAATCGCTTTTTTCAAACCCTATATTAAAGCTTCATATTCCACAATATTGTTTGTACAATTAAATTCCAACCTACAAGCTATACATGTTTTATTTCCTTTAGGGTCAATTAATAGGCAACCAACTCCTGCTCCTTCTTTAGACTTTGACCCATCGAAATATAAAGTCCAAGTAGAACTATTAACAACTACTTTACTTTCAATAATATTCACAATATTATGACTATCTACATCATTTTCAATTTCCTTGAATGAAGAATCATGGGAAAGGGTTGTAACATTAAGAATTTCTGATTGCTGTTTATTGTTAAAGAAAACAGAATTTTCAGATTTAAAATTACCAAACCCTAGTTCATACATGTGATTCCCCATAATGGAATCTGAAAATAAAATTGGTTCACTAGGATCATGTAATTCTATCACAGTATATTTCATATATCTTTCTCTATTTATCTTAATTTGATTTGACTTTCCATTCTTAGGTAACCATAAAGTTGCCCAGTCTATAGAAAATAATCCATTCAATTGTTGAGACCAATCTCTACTAAAAAACAACCCATATGCATTAGGAATGTCTGCAACCACAATGTCTATAATTTGAAAAACTAAAGGGTTACAAGCAATCCTGACTAGAACATCTTTCATCTCTCCTACAACCCTCACATTTGTCCTATCCAATTGAGTTATCTGTGAATTTGATGGAACATACTTTCCATTCAACCTTTTGCATACAGACAAAGGCATTAGATTGGAAGAGGCTCCGGAATCAACCATGCAATTATGAACATTCCTATTAAAAATCTCAAAGGTAAGTAGGAATGGAGGAGTTGTTGATTTTGAATTTTTCCCTATTAGCAATGCTTTATCAGCTGCTGACTTTCCTTTATCAGTTGATGTTAAATGATTATTAGAATTGTTAGCAGCTATATTTTGTTTAGCATTAGGAATTATTGAACTCATGGTAGGATTTATAATAGGACTATTAGGAATTGGGTAAATTTCAAGAAGATCATACATATTGATTTTTGCATGTGTCTTCTTTAAATCTTCAATTATTTCATATTGTAAATCCAACTTTGGAGCATTTTGAACAAGATGAGGAATTTTCACAGATTGAGTCTCTTTATTGGGTTGTGAATTATTGTTATCATTACTCGAGGTAAAACTTGAGGATGCTCCAGGAGTATTTGCAAATGTTCTACTACGAGTATTATAGGCATGTTGTTCTAAAGGAGGACTTTTACCTTCATAATCTTTTACAAGACTGTCCTAGAAATGACCATTAACTTGTTGAGATTCTTCCAATTCTTCTTCATTTTCAGATTCCTCTTCCTCTTCATTTTCAACAATTTCTTGATTTGAGGGAGTTTTGGATAAAGATAAGACAGCATGAATAGTATTAAAAATTTCTTCATTTACTGCTATATCAGGCGGTGTACATGTTTTATCATTAGTGTTAGGATTTTGTCTAAACTGATTTCTAAAATATCCTCTAGAGGAGGAATATTAAGAATTAGTTTTTTTTAATCCTACAACTTCATTAGTTAATGTCTGAATAGCATTCTACTGCTGTTCTACATCAAATGCCTTACCCTTTTCTGAATTAGGTGTTTCAATCTTTCTACGAGGAAAAGTATCAGCTTTTCCACTTCTATGTGGTTCATAGGACATAGAATCCTTCTCAACTTTAATGGCTTCCTCAAAAGTTTCCACCAGAGTTGTTTTACCATCTCTCTTAACAAACATCCCAGGATATTTTGGTAAGGATGAAGTATAGTTCTCTATGATTATATCCTCGGGTGATTGAGAAGCAACGGGAATTTTAATTTTTAGCGTAAGAAACCTCTGATTAAAATCTTAAATTGTCTCTTTAGGTTCCATTTTAATCCGAGATAACTCAAGGGATAAAAGAGTAGGTGTTTTATCCTCTCCAAATTTATCTAAGAAATCTTTATTGAATTCATCCTAATTTGTGATTGATCCTTGGACTAATGAAAAGTACCAAGTAGATGCTTTCCCCTCAAAAGTTAAAGGAAACAACTAGCAAACCACATCTTCATGCTGAACATTCAAAGTTTGAACAACTAACATGAATTTATCAACATTCACCTCTGCAGGTTCTTTGTTATCTGGATTAAACTTTGGAAGAAGTTTGTCTGAATGTTTAGGCGGAGGATGTTGTACACCAGGCATATCTACAACAACTGTTCTTAGCCAAGCAAGTTGTGGGTTGGGTGAAGGATTAGGTGGAGGATTACCTCCTCCTCCTACAAGTATGTTACCATCCATAGGACTTCCTCCAGAATCTAAATAACTCCCTAAATTAGATGAGCTTGGACTATCAGGTGGTGATTCTAGAGGAGAAGGTGGCTGATCAAAAACGCCTACAGAAGTCAATCTTCTAGCAGTATTTGTTCGAGTAGTTTCTCTCTCATGACTTCTAACTTGATAACTTGGAGTGTTATCAGATTCTACTGAATCTTTAGTAGCTATATTCAATTGAGGATTACGTCTTTGTTGTCTAGGGAGACCATAGTCAATTGGAGTTAAACCAAGTTGATGAGCATATTCTCTCGTAAGAATATAACACAATTCTTCTAAAGTTTGAGTACTATGTTTAGGAGTGAATGGAGATGTAATGTGTTCACGCTCAAGGATGCTCCTAACAGTTTCTATGAATGGTGATCTACTAAATTCATATTGTAATGGAGGTTGTTGATTGGTTGAAGTTTTATCATTAGTTTTACTTGCCATTAATTGTTAACAAGCCCTCCTTCTAGTGCCATTTGTTGGCCTGATTTTCTGACCTAGGCCAATTAAGGAGATTAAGCCCACACAAGTCACTTAGAGCAGCTCCCAGTGTGTTTGAAATGGCAAAATTTCGTAGGTTATGGTCCTACTACCAACTGAAGTTTTCTCTTAAGGAGAATTTAAAATTTAGTAAAAAATTATCCTAATCTTATTATTACCTAAGTAAACCCTAGAATTAGTTTCCTAAGACCTAAGTAATCTTAAAATGATTTCTTAAGGAAAGTATTCAATATTTTAGGGTTTTGCTTCAAATATTTTAATTCAAAGACTATTTTAATTTTTAAAAAATTAATTTAATTCTATTTATCAATTATTAAAGATAAACTAAAATTTAAAATAAACTACACTAAGACTAAAATTAACTGGTTATCCTATCTGAGCTGAGAGAAACTTGAAAACTAAATTAATTATCAATTAATGATTCAAATAAACAAAGAGATAGACAATAATGTTTTAAATGAAAATATTTAAATCATTATCATTAAATCACTCTGCTGAATATGCACAACAACAGAAAATTAAAATAGATAACTACTTTTAATTTCTCTATAATGTTCTATTAATTAATAACTAATAATAAATACCAAATATTTCAATAAAAGATGATATTTATTATGAAAACATTGTAAAAATACAAATGAAATCAAAATAAACATGAAATACTTTTATTACTAAAATTCCAATTCTCAATGCAAATATTGATAAATCATATTCAGTAATATTTTACCCAAACATTAATATTGTGTAAACAAAGTACTATTTTGGATAATGAATACAATTATAACGAAGTATAATTGCACAAAATCATAATGAGAAAGTGATATATTGAAATATATATATATAAAGTTTTCAAAAATAGTAATGGACATTGATACCAGTTTGAGAACCTAAGTCACAATCCTTCTCCGAAGGCAAAACTCTAGCAAAGAGATTAAAACTAGAACTGAAATGATATTTCAAATAAGTCTATTTCTTTGATACTCCATCAACCCTCTTTACATCGAGCTTACTAGCTTATATAATGAGACTAGTAACTCCATCCTGTTTCTATGTAACAAACATGCTAAAAATATCACTTCAGTTTCTAATAATTACTATAATAAAGACAACAGAAATCTTATCCCTATTTAGTTGCATCGAACCTTTTCCAAGGAGGCACCTAGCAGATAGATTTATCCTATGAAACAAATCTATCAATTAAATGACTAGCCCGTATCATCTCCTACTTAGATAAATTGACCTATGACGTGGCCATCCTGAGTATCCTATTCTTCCAGAAGCACCAACGAATGCCAAGGGTGAGAAAAAATAGCCTATATTCTTTACAGCATGTAAGCACCGTGTACATCTGTAACAAACGAAATGAAATTCTCATTAAAATCATGTTAACAGATGATAAAATAAAATAATATAAATTATAAGCATGCTTGCAAAATCTATGATTTTGTAGGTGTGCTCATTAAAATATTTTATTACCTGTCAAAAGGGAAATAAACCAGCATAACTAAAATAGAGAAGATATCAAGTTCTATTTTGTAAATTGATTACTCTTGTTGCTTCAGAAATTTTAGCTTTGAGCTTTATAATCATCAGCTTTTGTTGATTTATTTGCTTAAGCAAGTGCTGGTTGGTATTTATCATTGATTTCTTGGCTTCCTTATATCGATTTTTCTTCAGGTTCATATCTTTCCATCTATTAACCTAGTCTAGTAATTCTTCCCTGAACGTTTTATTTTATTCATCCTTTAAAGCTTCATTTGCTTGACATTCTTTTAATTCCTTTTTTAACTCTACGATTTTGGTTTCATATACTCGATCAAGTACCTGTTGAAGGGTTTCTTCATCCTGATCATGAAATGAATCATTGGATTGAGAAGAATTAAGATTATTCAAATCCTGAATAGGTGAAGGAATGCTCATGAATGATGGCTTAGGACCAGACCCACAAGCATCCATAAATGACGGTGCTATTTCAAAACTCACTCGAACCAGTAATATTTTTAGATAACGTTTTTTCAAGATTTTTCACTACGGGAATAGGTTCATTAATATGCATTTCCTGAGGAATTGAAGACAAAACATCATCCTCCAGTTGAACAACAATTTGCTGAGTATTCTGCTAAATGGTTACAGGTATGGATGATAGAATAGTCGTGCTACGCGTGACCCTGCGAGCACCTGCTGGATTGGGTTTTTTTAATTTTGGCTCAATTTAATCAAGATAGACCGAATTAACAGTTATACCTTGTATTGATTCACCAAACCCTTTATCCAATATTGGATTTCTATTAACCAATTGTTCATTGATATAAATTTCAACCTTATCTGGCTGAGACTTCTCTTCCATAAACCTATTATCCAAAACTACAGACTGAAAAGGACTGTCATCTTTCGAATCTTTAAGGTTTTGTTCAATATTTTCTTCAACCACCTTAGACCCACTCGACTGTCTTCTTTTTTGTCGAGTTGTAGGTCGAACTGAAGGCCACTCCTCATTTTGGCCGAAACCATTTTTACTAAGGAATTGATCCCATGTGACATTAATAAAAGGCAATTAATAATTTCACTAAACTATGATGGAAAAGACTATGATCCTGTTCAGCTATAGTAATTTGGATAGCAATTGCCATTTTTTGTAAACTTTTAAATAGAAAATAAGGAAGATTAATTTTGAACCCTTGAAAACCATTAAAATCCTAAAGTGATAAAAATTAATAGAAGAATAGCTTCCATCACATGTTATATAGCGTACAATCATATGAAAAAGTGTTTCCCACTATAGTTGAAGATATTTAACCAGATAACCATTTTTGTCATGGAATCCTTCAGGAAGAGGGAGCAAGAAACTCTTCAATTTTTCCTTGTTAACTTCTTTCATTTTTAACCACCTCTCACCTCTCTGTAGCAAATTTGTATCCTTAGCAATGAAATCTTCAGATATTTCTAATCTCATATCACCCATGTATGCTACATTTTCTTTAAAAGTTAAAGCAAATTGCCGAGTTACTTCAACATTATGTCCACTGAAATCCCTAAAAAAGTTGCCCCAACCAATTTTATCAAACAATTGAGAAGTATCTAGGTTAACATTCAAAATTTCTGCTCCATTAGGTTCAAATCTACAGAGTGGAGCCATTTCCCAAATGTCTTGTTTTTCTTTCACCTAGGGAACATACTGTGTCGTGAAAATGGAAGGAATGGGTATACATTATTCGTTTGGCATAATAAAAGACCCTAGTCAACTCACACGAAACTCCAAACTTGTGTTCAGAACCAATACCCTAACCACCAAAGGTAGATTCATGAATGAAACCACTGACTAACAATCATATTTTTGCTTTAAAATCAAAATATTTCATAAATGCAATGTCACTTTGAAATCATTTTAGTATGAAACATAGTACCTGGTTATCAATTCATAGTATGAAAATCAACGAGTGTAAAAATGTACAGAAACATGCTAAGTTCATTTATCTCCAGCTCTGAATTTTGTCATGATCGAATTGATACATGGAAACTGAATGCAATATCATCTGGAGCGATAGGAAATCTATTATTGATGAAATCATTATGTGATATTCGAAATCAAATAATATATGAATGTTATATGACTGTTAGATAGGGCGATGAAAAATGTGGACACATCAGATTCAAATATTCATTACATATTAAAATCCTCATGAACAGATGTTATCAAATCAACCATTCATATCCTGTACCATAAATACGACTGTCAAATGATAATAAACAAGGATTATATGTGGAAGGAAACCATGCTTATAACCCATATGATGTGAAGTTGTCATTACAAGTAATGATGTCTTCTAGGGTTTCATAGTTAAAACTAAGTAGCAAGATCAACTCTAGATAATAATTAAACTGCTCAAAACCATATTTAGACATGTAATTGATTCAAGGATAACATAATATAGTTTTGAACGAACTCATGAAATCCAAATTACCTATGACCTAATACAAAATATAATCGGATGGAAAACTTATAAAAAACTAAACACTAAATCAAAATTCAATTATTATGATTATATCACAATGAAGATTTCGAAATGATATATACAAATGAACTTTAGAAATTTTGTGAGTCATATGTACACTTTCAACAAATTGAAAAATGACATGTTATTAAAAGATCAAGTTTTATGTAAAAAATATAATATTAGGGTTAACATCAAAAGTTTCAATTAATTGATCAACCCTAATCGTAAAAATTATAAAAAAATATTAATAATAAATACCTTGTCAAAAGAAAACAATAAAACCAAATTTGTAACATATTCAAAATATATTTTCATTTTAATCCAAAGAACTATTTAGCATACTATGCTTTAAATCTCATGAATCAATATATGTTTAGATAAATTGATAATGATAAAAATTGATTACATATAAAATTACAAGATTAACAGCTGCTAATTAATTAAATTTATGAAAGTTCTTCATAAATTTCTAATCTGACTCTTAACTCTTCTGAAATTGAGAGTGCCTTCAGAATCAAAGATTCTGAAGGCACTCTTATATAATTTTTTATAATAAATCATAGAAGAGAACTAATCATTTTTATTTAGCATAATATAAAAATTGAGAGGGTTGTTGCCTGCCAACAGACCCTTACTTTCTTCTTCTCTTACTTCATTTTCTTTCTCTTCCTTCCTTGCTGCCTCCTTTCTTCTACTTTGTCTTCTAGACGCATATTCTCTACAGCAGCAATTACCCTCTCATGAATAACCAGTTCTTAGATCACTTAGCATTTGAAAAAGTAACACAAACTGTATCAATACATGCATTCTGTAAAATGAACTAAAAACAATATTAATGCATGCAAATATAAGGCAAAGACAATGCTGCAAGCTGGGTCTGAAAATCCTCTAAATCTACTGTCCAAACTAAAATCACAAACCCCAAAAAACAGGCTCCCTATCCCAATCTAGGCCGCATCTAGACCAATTCGAAATCCTCTGATGAAAGCAATGAATGATAAGAAAGTAACCACCAATCTGAAACCCCAAACTGCGCTCTCCATATTGGAGAAAACCACCATGTAAAAAAAAAAGTAAAAGCACACAAGAAAGGCGGGAAAACCCTCACCGGTAGGAAAAATTCTAAGCATTAGGAGAAAACCTCCTCATCGGTGAATGGAACAACTCTATGTCGGAAGATTAGTTCACTAAGCCACCGCAACGGTGAAAACCATAAGGACTACGGATTCTACGACAATAACACATCATCAGTGATCGGAAGAACGGGGAACTAGCTATAAATGCATCAACAGATGAACCAACTAACCATCAGAGAGATAGCGTACTATATAGTCCCAACGATGGGGAACAATCAGACTATGATTTCCGCAATCCAAAGAAAACATCAGCGATCAGAAACTTTAATAACTACGGATCGGTGAGTTTACAACAAAGCCTCCGAAATGGTGGCATTGCTCGAGACTAAAACTATGACACTTAGCCAAAACATTCCGATAGTGAAAACAAAATATCATCGCAAAGCAAACAATTTGAACCAATAAAACCACGTAATCGACAAAAGAAAAACTAACCATCGTCCCGTTCTTTATCTGTCCTCTGAAACGACGATGATATAGAGGACTAATGCTCCGACAATGATAAAATAAGAACATCGACAGTCCAAAGAAAAATGAAATAAAAGCACATCGATAAAAATAAGAACTATCCATTGGGAAGTTCATTACTTACCCTCTGCAATGGTGGCTGCGTAGAGAACTACCGCCCCGATCCAGACATAAATAAACTTCCAACAGCGATAAAGGAAATCATTTTAAATAAAAAAGGCCATCAATTTCAACTTCACAGTCAAAAGCATCAGTTTGAACAAAACATAATCATTCAAATTCCAAAAGTGGTAAAAAATTTAACTCACTTCAACCTCAAGAGATCCAAATTTGTAGCAGAGGAACAACAAAATTCAGCAAGCCCAAACAAATCCAGGCAAGATAAAATTAAAAGGAGGGTCCAAAATTTTAAAAAAAATGGGAAATAGTTGCAACTACAACAGGATGACAGGACTTAAAACCTTAGCTAATGAGTATAATGATGATGGATTAAAGATCCAAGCTTCAGATTCGAGTGCGAAAAACATAACCATGGTAGAACCATGTTGGTAAATGACCGCAAGTAAAAACCTTAATTTTTTTTCCTTCAAAATATGGATGTAGGATAGAACCAAAAGGTCAGACAAAGAATTACGAGCCAATTTGTTAGATTAAAGGAAGGTTGAATGCTGACTCTTCCTACGAACAAATCTGTGGCATAAAAATAACACTCTTTATGTGTAAGCTATCAATTGATTTAAACAAAAAATGATGCATAATAGCCAATAAAGAAAAAAATTTCCTCTTACATGAGCTGGCATTGTGAGGGAGGCATGGTCCACAAGGAAAGAAGATGAGGTCGAAACGTAAATAGGGGTGCTGCCTCATACAATCAAGAGTGATTCTAACGTTTCCAAAACCCTGGTGAAAGTTCAGAATGCCAATTGTGGTTGCCAAAACCCTATGTAATCTTCCCAATGTCAATGGTTGTATGGTTCCTATCAATTGAAGAACTTTAGGACTACCAAGTAGTTTGCTGGTTACAAAAAGAAATGTCCCAACAATTGAACTGATAGATAAAACCCTTACAAAGTCAAAATGCTATAATAGTTTCCCTCCATCTATTTAGCACTCGGAAGACTTCAAAAATTTATATTTTCTCACTTAACAATTGATTTGAAAAATTTACATTTTCTCACTTAACAATTGATTCTTATGTTTTGAACTTTAAAGCTAAGCTTAAGGTAACGTAAACTTTAAATTCTTCCTTTGCTAGGATTTCCATTTGCTAGTTTTTTGCTGAAGGTATGAGAGACGCAAATGTTGGTACTTGCAATTTTAAATAAGCGTTTGATGCTAAGCTAAGTAAGTCTATGTTTAAAATTTCAATTATCTCCCAAATCCATATTGAAGAGTGTCCTAAAGTTAAGTATTTAGTAAACTAGTAAAAATTGGAATCTCAAGTAGTTGTGGTTTTAACTTCTTCAACCAAAGGTAAGTTTCCTTTGTAACTTTTGAATTGAAAGAATTATTTTTATATTATTTTTTGTGTAAATTATTTTGGCTAAATGTGGGTTGTTACAAAATGGTATCAGAGCGAGGTTAAAAAACTTTGACCTAAAGGGACACTGCATAATAAATTGGTATAATATGACTAAGTATATTGAATATAAACAACTATAAATAACAAATGAATAAATATTGTTACACAGGCAGACATAGCTATGGGCAAAGGAAAAATTGAGGAAGGAGAAGTAACGCCTGAAGGTTTTCCCGTGTTTGAGAATGCAAGTATCCATGTAGAACTCGGAGCAAAACATAACACATATATGCAGTTAGAAATGTTAGAAATGATGAAAAGTTTGAAATCATATTTGGAAAGCCTTAAGGCATATAATCTTAAAATAATGAACGCCAAATTCAATCAAGGAGAAATAAATGAAATAATCCTAAAATTTTTGATAGATCCACCAAAAAACAATGGCCAAAATTATTGCAACACTCGAAAGAAAAGAAAAGGAGAAATACAAAGTTACAGTAATGAGGAAACTATAGATAACATTCCTGTAACTGCACAACATTTAAATAAATATAATGATATAAAATTTTATAAGTAAAAAGAAAAACCTATGGAGTTGTAGGGAGAATCTAAAAAGTTAAGGCCTCCAATGTTTGATGGAGAGTATGAGGAAGGAGTTGAAGCTTGGTTACTAAATATCAAATGATATTTTCAAGTATATATATATGATGATAATTTAAGGGCATGCTTAACAATATTTAGCTGAGTGGAAATATGCTCTATGGTGTAAGGAGGCTAAAAGTGTAAATAAAATATGTAGTAAAGAGTTAAGTTGGAAAGTTTAAAAAAAAACTATTTAAAAAATATATATATGCCAGAATGATATTATGATGAGAAATACAAAGAATTCAATGATCTACGACTGGGAATGTTAACCATGGAAGAGTTTGTAATCAAGTTCATGAATTTACAACACTATGTACCTTACTTAAGAGATGAAAAAGATAGGGTATACATGTTTATCAGTTGTCTACCTATGTCTTACAAGGAAAAGAGTGAGTTTGATATGCCTCAGACCATGGATGAAGCCATTAGAAAGGATAATTTTTGTTATCATTTGTTCAAAAAAAGATCCGAATTGAGCAGAAATTGGCAAACAAAAACTAAAAATGAAAAGATGGATCAATGTAGGAAGGAATTTAAACCTTCTCCTAGAAAAGGAATAAGAAGTCATACTCATACTATTTACAACAGACATGGAGATACTAACAATAACAAGGTAAAGAGTATATTAACCTCTAGCAGGGGATGGAATAACCGTTCAAAAGAAATTAAATGTTGGGGATGTATCAGATCTCACTTATACAGGAATTTCCCACACAATCCTAAAAGAAAGATGGTGCCCATAAGCATGTTGCAGGAATCTTCCATTGTTAATGATCTAGCTAGAACTATACCTAGAATTAATTCTTCTTTGGAAGATCAACAGGAGGACCATCAAGCCACCATGTTCGAAGTAAAAGGTAAAATTTTTAACACATACGTTTCTATAATTATCAATTTTGGAGCTAGTATAAGTTATATTGCACCAAAAATAGTTGAAAAGTGTAAACTTGTTAAGGAAAAACAAAAAAAATGCATGGTTGGTACAATTGGCAACTAGGGTGAAAAGGAAGGTTACCGAAATAGTTAAAGACTGCAAAGTAGGTCTTAATGACTTAGATACTTCAGTTAATTTAAATATACTACCTTTAGGTTCCTACGCTAATTTTCTAGGTATGGATTGGCTAGAATCTCATAATGCCATTATTGATTGTTTACATAAAAGTTTTGATTGTGTGGATGAGGAGGGTAAGTATCATACAGTGAAGGGAATTTATAGAACTATATCCACCTAACAATTTTCAATATTAAAAATTAAAAAGTGCATTACAAACTGGTGTCAACTTTATGCCATAAAAATTAAAGAGATTGATCTTGAAAAGTCAAAAGTAGCATTGGAACAATTCCCTATTCTAACAGAATTTAGGGAGGTATTTCCTGATGAAATAACATGATTACCACCTAAACAAGATTTATATTTCACCATATATATAATGCTAGGTTCAACACCAGTATCACGAGCTCCATATCATATGAGCACCCTAGAATTGATGGAATTAAGAATGCAATTACAAGAACTACTTGACAATGGACATATTTCTCCTAGTGTATTGCCTTGGGGATGTTAAGAACCCGTTTCAACCCTCCTCTTTATTTTGTTAGTATATTTTGTTGAACGCATATGATTTGTAAGTCATCCTCTTATTATGTTGTATTATCCCACATTCACGGGGAGTAATATTTGTTAAGTCATCTAGTTAGTATGTTGCATTATCCCGCATTCATGTGGAGTAATAGTTGTTTATATTAGAATTAGTATATTTGTATTGAGATTACTCAAAGGAGGTTTCCCCCTCAAAGTCTCCTGCAATAA
This sequence comes from Pseudotsuga menziesii, assembly GCA_001517045.1. Lineage (NCBI taxonomy): Eukaryota > Viridiplantae > Streptophyta > Pinopsida > Pinales > Pinaceae > Pseudotsuga > Pseudotsuga menziesii. The sequence continues at coordinate 242,166 of LPNX010152921.1, read as the reverse complement.
ATACAATATCTTATGCGCTCTCTTATTTTTGTTACATTATGCATTCTCATTGTTATTGCAGGAGGCTCCTCACATTTGTTATCAAAGCACTTTCTTGGGCTCGCTGGGTGGAATTTTTGCCAATTTTTTTCCCCTTTTGTTTCCTAGAGATGTGATTATTGCAGTAATGCTTCTTCTTTGCATCGGTATTATTCATTCAGATAAGAGACTAAGCCCTATCTGCTTAACTTTGGGAAGTACTTGGGAATATCCCTAAAAATCATTATGAGGAGTGCCACAGGAATTTTGAAGTAGTTTCCCATTGATAGGACTTGCCAAGCGAAGAAGGAAACGACCCCTACCTGATTGAATAGTTTCCACTCATGAGGTAAACCAAAGCTATTGTGTGTGGTTAAACAGTGATCAGTAAATTTACTTGAGCCGTGGAGTTAGGGGTACTACCCCAATATGCAATTCGTTAGACAACATTGGTGGTCAAGTGAATCCATTGAATATTTAGGAAGTCAAACATACCTAGGGTCCATATATATTTCTAGTTAATAAAAATCATTTTTTGAGAGCCACCACATATCATCTACACCAAGGAAAAAAAGAAGTATAAATTTCGTATTTTTGGCCATATCTTCTTCTTTTTAGCTCCATTTCCCTTGAAAATTCACTGTAACCCCAATAATTCCATTATTCATATTCCTTACTTGATTAACCTATCCTGAATTCCTCTTCCTAAAGCCCGAAATTCCACATTTGTATATTTTTAGAGTTTTCCATAACTTCTCTCATTCTCACCCAATCGCCTTCAAAATTTTCCACCGTGTTCAATTTCCAGTTCTGCTTCTTTATCCCTCTGTGACAAATTTTCCAATTCTTTCACCGTACTTCTGAAATTCTCATTTTCTACTTCCCCGTCCCTCAGAAAGTGTAACCCACCTAGATTTGGAAAATATTTTTATTATTTTGATAAAAACATTATTTTAAACATTATTGTAAAGTTTTATGTTGATGACCAATGGTGGTCAAAGATAACTGTAAGTGGATATTTTATTTATTTAAATAATTAAAAGAGGAGATATCTATCCAAAGAAGATTGTTAAAGAGGGTTCACTGATTCACTATGGGGAATGATCTGTTGTAGAATTCCAAATGACAAGTGGCAGCAATAACATTCGCTTTCTAGCTGTTGCAGGAGGCAACATCCTTAAAATTGTGGTCATGTTGCCTAAGAAGATGAACTGAGCAGGTGGCTCATTTAATTGCAAAACTAGTCCAAATACCTAGGAAAGCTTATATATACCATTGAATTGAGCAACAGGGTCACTACATTCTATTCCAAGTGATTAGAGTCTTTTGAATTTGTTGAAAACCAAAAAGTTAGGCACACAAGAGTTATTTGATGAGGGGATAGCTAAAGTGAATTGATGAGAGTTAACTCTACAAGTGAGTTTACTAAGTTGCAGAAAATAATGTGTAGGATTTGTTAGCACCATTTTTAGGATAAGTATATAGTAAGGGGTTTGTCCAATAATGGTGGAATAAGGTTTGTAAATTTTCATATCATATGACCTTAAATATTGTTGATGAGTATTTGCAGGTGTTTGAAGGGACATTTCTAGGTTAAGAATGCCAAATACTTAAGGAAATTATGATTTTTACCTTGAAATGCATGTAAATGAAGGAATCCACCCTTATCTGATTGTTGACAGAAAATGGGTGGCCTATATGTGTAGCGCATAAGATCAAAGGATAAAAACTCATTTTCTCCCAAGAAAAATTGGGATCGAAAGCGCGGAGAAGACTAAATCTTGGTTATAAAAGTGGGAAACATGACCTCTCGCCTTTTGCAATCCAGATCCGACGACCTGGGATGTTTCCTCCCAAGATTGACGATGCAAAAAGAAAAGGAGAAAGCCAAAAACTTAAGTTTTGGTTATGAAAAAGTTGAGGTTCCTCTTTCTGTTTTCCGCTAAAGGGAGGAAGTGAAAAGGCAGAAGCAGAAAACTTAAGTTTTTGGTTATAAAAAGCCTAAAATCCATTTTCCGCATTCCGCTTTCCGTGAAAGGAGGAAGCGGAAGGGAGGAATCGAAAATGCGAAAGGGAGAAAATATAAATTTCTTTGTTATGAAAGGTTGGAATTCTGATTTCCATTTTTCGAGGCCCACAAAACTGATCTTAGATCAATGGATAAGAATGGATCTTGAACAGATTGCTGGTGCAGAAAGCTAAAGGGAGGAAAGGATAAGGTGGGGGTGGAAAGAACAAAGAGAAACTCAAGAAAGTAAGTGACCCATTCTCCATTTCTTACAAACCCCATATCGATGACCCATAATGAATCTTGATGTGAGATCTATGGTCCAAAATCAATTTCGTAGGAAATCGATGCAATGCAGTTTTTAAATTATTACAGATCACGAAAGGTGTTTTGATCAATCATTTTCACCCAGCAGGCGTGGTTTCCAAGTGTTTAATTCTCCATTTTGGTCCATCATGCACATCCCAACATGCTTTCCATTTTTGTAAATGATCAAGGTGAATCTTCTAGATCATAAGTTTTTAAGATTGATCCTTGATTTTGTAACTAATTTTAGGTTTCCAAGGTTTGTATTGGGAGCCTCTTAACACTATAAATGTACCCCCAATAGAGGAATACAAGGTTGGAACCTGTGAGTTTTAGGGTTATGTAAATTGATATCTTCCCTTAATAAAATGAAAGATCCTAATGCGAGTTTGTTGCTACAGAGATTGATGTGCAATTTGTAATTACAGTCTGTTATTTCCTTTCCTTTGTGTATGTCTTGTTTTTTAACTTTCCATTATGCCTTCCTTCAGATCTAGAGTGAGTGTACAATAGTTCATAATTCATATTGTTTTGCTCTAGCTATTGTTCTAGTTTTTCACTAAGCTCTCCCACCAAAATTGATATGGAATTCATCTTTCTGATGCTCTATGTTGATGGATCGTCATCCTTCTTCTTTTGTCACCAGACCAGCAGTGTTTTTACAGTAACCAAGTGCTATCTTTCCTTTGTAGTTATTTCCCGGAAAACTGTTCTATAATTCATTTATATTTGTGACTCCATATCCCAATGTGTGCTTTCTTTGTTTCAACCACCCACACACCTGAATTTTATTTTGTTTTTCTATATGGCCCTGATGAAAATATGTGAGAGATCCCTCTATAGAAAGGAAGAGGCCAACTTCCTTTCTTAAAGTGGTTTTGTTGTTACCTTGGGATTCACCCTGCATAACCTAGGGTTCAATTTCGAGTGCTAACAAATTGGCGTCGATGGTGGGGATGAAATTCAAAATCAGCCTTGGGAAAAACAACAAATATTCCAAGAATAAAGGGTTTCTATAGGAAAACAGAGAACTCTGCATTTGAAAAGGTTGTATAAATTTCCCTAGAAACTCCACATTGTTTTTGAACAAGATTTTAGATTACATCCTGGTGTCCAGGAGGTCACATATGTGAGATTTAACTATTGATGGTGAACAACAGTCAAACATCAAAGAAGATTGTACATTTTTCACCTAGTGACTCCATCTTTAAGAATCCAATTTCAGTGACTCCACCGGGGAGGCATGATCCAGAGATCCAGTTTTCAAGAGAACCAATAAACTTTGTTGGGTCCTGTAAATTCCCCTTTTGACCACACCCATTGTCACATCTCCAACCCTTACTCGGCGGAGAGGACGTGACAACTTCTATCAACCCAGGAAATCTAATCCCCCATGAACATAATACATATATAAAAATTCATTGAACTTAAAGTATATAAATACATAGATGAATAATAAAATGTACATGATATATACAACATAAGCAAATCATTCATTCAACACATTCATGCATTCAACATGTTCATGATAATTTCATAATAATTCATAAGAAAATACAGTTGTAGAACTTAAATAAACAAGAATACTTATCTTTGGAGAAGCTTGTCCTACAACCAGCTATGTCGCTGCAACGTTCCACCCAACCATAGGCCAGCGTTCTCTTTAATCTCTCAGAAACACTACAACCCTTGAGCTGGGTATGATTTTCCCTTAGGAATAAGGAACACTAGAATACTTTCCCCATAGCCAAGGATACAATAAAACTTAGTCAAGCCAACATGGTTGGGTTTATCAGACTTACATAGGCAATGTTTTACTGGGGAGGCATGATACGAAGATCCAATTTTCAAGAGAACCAATAGACTATGTTGGGTCCTGTAAATGCCCCTTTTGACCACACCCATTATACCGTTTTTCCCTGTCCTACTTCATTTCTACACATTAGACAAATGTTTTCCCTCACATTGAGCTTAAACCTTTACAGGTATGATTAATTATTGTTTTATCATATTAATGCCTAAGATTGTTATGGTTGGAATTTTGTCTCTTGAATTGTGTTTATATGTCTTGATTTTAAAAATATAGTTCAAGGTTGAGGAACACAGGTGTAGCAGCCCATGTGGTCTGAGGAGAAAGTGAGTATTCACTGCCACTTATTACCTACCATTCCCATCTCCACATGATGGACATAAACATAGGTCATCATTCCACGTGGTAGCTATGACATACTCAGTTGCAATAGCACGCCGCTACTTGAGGCATAGCTACAACAAACAAGGTATCTCCTTTCTAATTGGTTATGTCTATCCACTAACAACCATGGAAACCATATTTTGTATATTCTTTATTTCCATTTAATTTCATTCATAGCTGTAAGAGCTCATTGTAACAAGGCATCCTAAAGATCCTAGATATTCATGTGTGCTCGATATTAGTGGGTGAAGGTTATGACTATTCATATATAAATATGGGGAGGCATTATGAGCCAGGGGTTTGTTGATTATTGATTAAAATATGTAAGTTGTGACAGTGAGCTGTAATTGTAATTCAACATTTTTAATATAAGGAGAAGGATTATTTAGATCTTTGCATCTTAATTTGTGCACAGGGTCTTCACTTAGTGAAACCATGCCATAGAACGCTTGTTTGTGGAATATGAAACAGTACCCCTATTTTCAAAAACTATTGGAAAATACCTCCCAAAATCATTTTTTTAACCCCCTCCCAATATCCCTTTCCATTTTAAAATAACCCCTATTTTCACTATATATTGCATGTATCCATTTTTCCATTTACATTTTTTATACCCCTTTATATTTCTACCTAGTATATTGACATGATACCCCACATGCATTCTACAATGCATTTTTATTCTTTTGATGTATATTGTGGATGCGCATTACTCCCCCCACAATGATCAACACCACAAAGAACACATTCATTTCCTAAATTAACACTAGTTTGTCATTTTTTCTAGGTTCTTGCACAATATCAAAACTTAAGGAAAAAACATACAATGTGAAAAAGTTAAAATCAAACTGCTATTTAGGGATAACGAGTGGAAGACCTCTGACACGATTAACATTGATAATGTGTTAAATGCACGTATACATCAAATAATTTTTTTTTCCAGGTTCCTGAAAAAGATCAGAGCTTAAGACAAAAACATACAACGTTGTCTTTAAAGTTTTGTAACAGTGCATATAGAGTGCACCCCTATCAGGACATTATTCAATGGTCACATACTCATCATGTCTCACATAAATAATCCAAAGTTTAAAATGATTAACAGTTAATGAGGATGGACGTTCAAAAACCCCATTGGAAACAATTAAAGACTTGCATTGGCATCGTATTCTAAAATGTGTTTTTTGAGAAGGTAGTTCAGTAAATTCACATTCCAAATCTGCGAAAACTCTTCACAAGTTCTGTTATAGTTGGGTTTTGGACCAAGTCTTGGCTAACTTTGAAATCTTGATGCCATAATGCTTTTTAGGTTACCTCGATAAACAAGTTATTGTCTATTTATGACATCAATTGCTAGCCACATAAAATTCCACATAAAATGCAGGTAAAGTGATATATGGCCAAATACTAAACCAGATGAGGGATTGAATGCTCAATGTAGCATCCAACCAAAATTAATAACCATGATCTTAAAAAAACACATTTATTATTAATTGCATGTAGTTGAAGCAGTTATGAGAGTATTATCCTCCCCACCCAAGATGAATTTACTCAAGTGACATGTTGAGCTCTTAATGAGTATATTGTTGTATTGGCCTTGAGCCCTAAAGAATCCAGTTCACCCTGGGCACCATCATCCGAATGAGAAGTACCTAGTGGGTTTCCCAAGGGATATGTATTGCAAAGAACAAAAATGAAATGCATTTACTGTATGTCATGTGGTATCTCTATGAGGAATTTCTTACAATGGCTCTAAGGCTCTTTAGTGGTAGAAAAAGCCCTGAATTTTCTCATAGTTTGTAGGGTTGTTGAGACTTGACAAGTCGATATGCAATATGTGTAATGAAGGCATAGAAAAGAGATACCATATGGATATAATTCACCAAGTAATATCGATTTGACAAACAATTATTTTCATTTCTATTGAGTGTCGAGACTATATTAACATTAAACAAAGAGCTAGATCCTTAAAGGCTACCATGCACTAGCATCTAGAACTGACAGTCTATTTTTTGAATCCTGCTCCAACATTTGCACAAGCTACAGATGAAGCTGACATGCATATTGCAAAGGGATAAATATTTGTGGTTGTTATTAATTTTACCTTATAAATATGTGAGACCACAATCACTAGTCCATAGTGCACACAATTCAGGAAAACAAACTGTTGCATCATAGTATAAAGTGACCCTAAATAATACAACAATTTGTAAAATTAACTTTTATGTGATCATGCCCTTTATTGTAAAATTAAATTTTATGTGATCATGCCCTTTTGGAAGTGCATACAAATGCATGTCTTGATTAATGTACAATTAAAATTAAAATCGAAAAGAATATGCTACTTCCTTCACATCTACATGATGTTTTTAAATCGAGCAATTTATTTACCTTGATGCCCGACCGCTTCCATCAACTGATTTAATCATATAATTGGAGACAAATAACTTCAATCCTAGTTTGAGAATTGTAATTAGAAATTTAGAACTACAGAAAAGACGCATTCCATGGTTACTGTCTCTGAGGAAAAGAAAAGAAAATTAAGATATAAATAACATTCTTCATAGAGATATCATAATAGCAACTGAAGACAACAATAGGAGCATAGGTTTTCATGCATTTAATGTAGAATTTTACTTATACATTAGCATTTGTGTCTTATACAGTAATATACGGCAGAAATTTTGTGTCTTATACATTAATATACTAAGAGATAATGCTCCTACTTGCTAAAGAAATCAAATAAGAGTTTGATTGGTAATATGTGTCATAATATAACATAGTAAAGCAGTTAAAGTATGCATGTGTTGTTGCAAGCACAGTCTTGTCTATGAATATCATAAGTGTATGTATAGCATCGAGCCTGTATATTGGCAGTTGGGGAGAGACTAAGAGAGGAAAATTTCTACCTATCCATTGCTTGTACTCTTACCACTGCAAAAGGAGTTGGTTTTCATAGCATTAACTTTAAATTACTTAAAGAAGTGAGGATGACATGATCCATAAAGCACATGCATGATGCAATGGGATGATTGCAAAGTTACTTTTATGACCATTCTACTTAGTTTCTTGTTGATTACTATAATTCATCCAATTCAAGAGAAACTAAATATATGTAGCTACAACATTACTTTCAAGGAATAAGTTGTATGATAAACTTTTAGGCATCAATTAAGTTGAACAAGAAAAATCAGCATTTAGTCTACTTATCGAACAATCTATATGCCATATAAGGAAATGCATGAAATTCACTAATATATGTAAGAACATAGAAGACAAGTGACACTGTATTTACTTATTATCTGTGGACTCAATTGTACTTCATAAACTATATTTTGGCATGTTATATGTGATTATTTACTGATGTTATGATGTTATCAGGATTATTCTCTAATTATTATATTATGATGTTATCATGCTTATATTATGCTTTGACCATGATGTTACGACAATTAACATGCTTATGTAGATGCTTTGATTATGATGTATGATGATTATCATTTATATGAAATTATTGTGCCTATGTGATTATCATGCAGTAGTCGTCATCAGATTCCTTTATTTCATAACAAAAATATATAGTTGATAGTCATCCTAGACATGATGTGAGATGTATGATGTGGTACATGGGCACCCGTCCATGATGCGATTTATTTTGTGATTTTATGTGATGAAAGGAGATAATGTTGATGATATGGACCAGCTATTGATTGAATATTGTTATGAGTGCATGTTTGCATAGTACTAACCTGCGGGGTACAAGGGCTATGAGGTAGCCAAGTGTGTGATGCAAAGTATGATTCAATACATATCTTGAAGAAGAGCCTTAATTTCCAAGTGATGATACGATGACACGTACCAATAAACTCGATAGCGACGCAGTATGGTTTGATGAGTATGTACCCAGTATGTTGAGAGGGATGGATGCATTTCCCACCCTATGTCACTTTGATACCCGAGGTCATGGGAGGGCAGTGCTGAGACACGCTCCCTAAGTTGTTGTGATGACGATGGTCGGATGCCTGCAAGGAGAGGCTAGGTCTGCTAGTTAGCCAATGCTACCGCTCTCGGAGTTCTGTGTGGGAAGGTCAGTACAGCTGGCATCCACTTGTACTAGAAGAGGAAGGATAGGGAGGATGTGGATGTAGGTTAGGATGGGTGGACATATTAGTTATTATTGTTGAATGTTGGACAGTTATGATACCGGATTAGTGATGGTAGGTACCAATCTTAACTAACTGATTAATAATAAGAACATAATTGTTAAATAACTCCGAATGTCACAAGAAATCATATTATATCTGTATATTGGTCATGTTGCATGAAATATTATTTGTATCAGTTAGAATTTAGGGATTTTTTCTATAGTACATGTGCAGCCTGTGCATGTACTGACCATGCATGCACACCTCACACATGCACGCTAGTATGAAATATTTAAATAGTTGGATAGGTTAACTAAGTAATTGTGAATTTTTTTAAACCTATAAATGTACCTTATTTATTAAGAAACAATGCGTGAGGGAACTTAACAATAAAAATAAACATGTCAACGCTATCATTTCAATCAATTAATCATGAGACTACAATTGATTAATTATTGGTTAATAATATTAATTAGTATTTTACTTCTGTTATTATTATCTATTATTATTATTTCATATTATTAATGTTTATTATTAAGTACTTATTATTTAGTTAATAATAAATAATAATTAATAATACTATTATTACCATTACTTTTACCGTCCAGTATAAAACTTAAACAAACAACATAGGTAAAATTCTATGACAATTGGTTAAGTTTTAAATGTAACACGCACAATTCAATGGGAAAAACATTTAAGTAATTTCCACCATCTCATCAGGGGCGAGGAAATTGTACAAATCAAGAAAATTCATCAGTACATAACAAATGTCAAACAAATCTGAACTGGACTGCCCAAGATAGAATTAAATAAATTACTTTAATTATGAAGGAGGCAGTGAGAGAAGGAAGGCGGTGGAAGAAAGGAGGTATAAGGAGGGGGATCAAATGGTTCAAGTGGGGATTATTATTTTGATTTTGGGGAGAGCAGTCGGGAGAAATTTTTTACAGAAGAACAGAGGAAGGAAAGTGATGGAGCAGAGAGGGAAGAAAGCTGGAGGAGGGAGTTAAATCCAGGGGGCATATTTTCACTCAGAGAAGAGGGAATTTGCTATCCAGTTTATCGGTACGTGGGCTCCGGGGCTAGGAAACCCGTCGGTTTCCTAGGGCCAGCACATGATGAGAGCTGGTTGGCAGGGTGGATCATCCAAGTTGGCATCAAGGCTCCTATAGGCTCAAGCGAGGGAAGGCAAGGCTAAAGGAGTAGGAATCAGGGGCAACCTTCAGCACTAAAGATCAGTTATTTTTCGGTGAACTATCTCTTTATTGCACAAAATTTAAATGAAAATCTGAAATCGAAGTAAATATCATTTTTACTGTTTAAGGATAGGAATGAGTGCTCTCCTCGGCAGACAGGGCACTACAGAATGGTATCAGAGCTTTGGGTTCTAAAACTGGAACCTAAAGGGGCCTTGTAGGAGAAAAATAAACATTATATGGAAGATAAATCAAAACTAAAATTTTACATACTGTAAAATAAATAAATTGCTAAATAGTGCTTCTGTAAATTGAAGATTTATTACACAAGTAGAGGGCAAGTAGAGTACTAGAAATCCTAATTCAAATAAAAGTTTCAAGGGATGATGAAAATCCATAAGAATTTTATGATCTCTTTAAAATTTACCCAGCACCAAAGCTCTGCTGCACTGAAACACCTAAATAGCCATCGATTGCCCATTCCCAAACTGCTTAAGTCTTACAAAAGCGTGGTAACATTTTGCAAATATTTTGAAGTATAAGATGCATAGAACCTAAAGTTTATTATATAAGTTATTTCCAGTGTTAGTAACTTAGCAACAAGAGACATTAGGTTAGTAGACTACCAGACTAGCAGTATCAGTAATAATGTTTTTCGACGAGTCATGAATTTGAACTACATCATCTTTGTTCAATCCCTAGAAATATCCCAATTGACAAATCCAATAGAAAATTTGTAACTCATCTAAATGTTCTTCCGCAACTTGTTCATTGGGTTCAACCTCGACATTAGACACAATGCCACCATACTCACCAACTGACTAAGAACCGCGTCTTTGTACTAATATTGTAGTAGCAGCAGGAAGGGACTTCATTGATTTATGAGCCTCATTACAAAGTGGGTCGTTTTGCGTTTGGCAAGATAACACACATGGTTCGATGGAATTATGGACCTAATCACCAACTTCCTATTCATAATTTTGGAAAATGTCAATATCACAATTCCCAGAGGTTTCTTGAGGAAATCCCCAAAATTGATTCTTGACTCACCACGTAGTTGATTTTACTGACAAACCAGCCTTTGGGATATTTTGTATGAACGTTTCTTTCTTAGACCTGCTCCAGCATAACCGAAAATGTTTCATCTGAATTGGAAAATTGAGGGATTTGGGGATTCAGATGTTCAAAATGGCAAGTAGAACCTTCAAGACAAGAGTGGGTAACATGTCCCACATTGGGTTGCCCTATTTTCAGTGGGTCAGAACCTTGAGGGAATCTATTGAGTAAAATAGTATCAGTTAGGGTTGAGGAACCAAGATGATGATCACTAGGAGGATCATCATTCAAAATTGACATAGAGGATTGATAGGTAAGGGAGTCACTTGGTCGTTTGGAAACATAAGGGCATAATGGACAAGGACTGCCATTTTGGTGACAAAGGGTTACATTGAAACCATTTCTATGACAAAAATTCGACTAGCTATCTCCATGCAGGTTCAACTGGTGTTCAATAAGTATGTAGATAAGCCCAACATGAATGACTCTATGAGAGGGCTTGTGAGTCGCCGTATGAACTTGACAAGACATAGTTTGCAAGCTTGCAAGCGCATATGTAAAAAAAAAAATTAGGACAGGTTAAGCACAATTCCAAGAAATGCCATCAACAAACGCAAGCGATAATGCAGAATGATGGTGAATTAGTTTTCACAGGTTATAAAACAACTCAATACTTCAAACCTTTTTCTCTCGCCATACTCAGAATTCAATTTATTCTCTTTCCATACTCAGAGCATTTCGTTTAAAACTTCTGGTACAATTGCAGAGAGTTATACTCTAGTCATAGAAAGCATCGATAATAGAAAACAACTCTAAGCATACATAAAAATAAAAATAAAAAAATAAAAACAGCCCTTGAAATGCATTTTCAGCATTTAAAACACTGTCGTGAGCATGCAAACGAACAGATGGTTGGTTGCATGCATGCAGGATTGCATGCCTGGATTTTTTCAAGCTTTCCACGAACAACTGAGAAGACTACTCACGATGTGAGTTGTTAAAGAGATGTTAGTTGTCAAGGTGCATTATTCGCCAGAGCTATTTGTCAAGGATGTCAGTTGTGTTAGTTGTGGGGACTCTCATCAAGAAATAAAAAGTAGATTTTGCAATAAGAGGGTAGATACATGGAAAATTACTTAATTTATGGAAAAAAGGGCATATCATAAAATTGTGTAAATAGTTATATGTATCCACATTCCAGCTCCGAAATATCTACTGTGCGAAAATCAACGATAAATTATTACAATTCAATTCGGCAAGTCTACATAATTTACCTATTTAGCACGAAACACCAGCGAAGATGGTCTTCAATTTTTCTCTTGCCACACTCAGACTTCAATTTCTTCTCTTGCCAAAATACTCTTCCAGCGCTTGAACAAAGCTGTGTTTGACAGTGCAGCACACACAACCATTGGGAAGCTCCACCCATAAGCTGTGTTTTAAACCCGATAGAACCAAAGCCCCATCACTTAAAGACTCATACTGCAAACTGTTTCTACTCTTCCACATCTAACTTCACCCAGCCTAAACAACACTCCTTTCCACTGAAGCTTTGACATGCGACACCCTTGACCTGCTGGGCAGAGAAGGACCTCGTGCGCGGGTCAGAATGAAAGATTTCTTGAAGGGGGGTGTGGGAGGACTCCCGCTGCATGTTGGTGGACAGGTGGGGCACATGCAACCTCAAGTCACCTGGGCGTTGGGCTGCATGGGAGAAAAGGGAGCCACGAAGAAGGACGGTCTGAGATTGTGGTTGGTGGAGCTAGGCAGTAGACCAATGGAGAAGAGTTGGACATGTGAAGGAATGAGCGCAGGTGAGCTATGTGGCACTGAGCTAGGAGCTAGGGTTAGGTTAGGTAAGTAGGATAACGTGTAAAATTCAAAAGTCTATTTTATTGTATTATTATTTAAGCTTTAGTTATTACATATTTAAACCCCTTCAAAATTATTTTATATAATAAAACATTTGATTTTATTTTTTTATTGGTATATAATAAAACATTGTAATTAAACCCTTTTAAAAACTTTGAAATTTATTCTATATAATAAAACATTTGTAAAATTTTTGAATCTTTTTTTATTTATTATTCTTGATGCCAACTGGACTGCCTTGATAATTCTAATGAGTCAATTATATTGGTTAAATGGTGTTTTGTCTCAAGTTGTTCAAATTCGAGGCTTTAGGGTTCCTCTGATGTATTGCTCATAAAATATATTCAGAGTTAGTTTAATATTCCCCCTAAAATTGTCGTACATCTAGTGCTAGCTGTAAGTATTTGACAAATTCTTTTGCATTCATTCATGTATTCTTTCCCATGCTTTTAAGTATCACATTTCGTGATGCTATTAGAGAAATGTAAGGGTCATGATCATAAATACATCTGCGATACTGATGCGCAGGGTTTAAACTTTAACACCCAGAGATTGTTTTATCCATTTTCCTCTCAATGTGTTGTTGTGATATTGATTCTCAGGGTACCTATGATTTTGATTTCATTTTTCTTTCCATGTGTTGCAATCCTGTCAATGATCTCAATTTTTGCTGATGTGACAATAAAATGCTTATTGTTATTGCGGGTGTGCTTAGTGTGCAGAACGAGGTAAGTCAATGGATTTCATTAATTCTAGTTGTTTTCTTATTTTATAATATGAATTATTTTCGGCTTACATTTGTACTACTTTGATGTTGCTAGTTAAAACCAATTATTTCGATTTTAACTCTTTGGTGTAAGCTTGAAATGTGTTTTTGGCATGTAGATTATGATAATTTACACTACTTATTTACCTGGAAATTTATTTGTCAAATGACGTAAGCATAAACTGGTTAGAGTGGCTGTATGTTCCTTCCTAGTAAGACCCAACTTAGATTTGTTCCTCTGAGCTTCAGAGCACTGATCATATGTAATCCAGCTCAACTTTGATCTTAACCCTTGAATTTATTATAGCGCAGATCCATTTTCTATTTATTGTAACCGTGGATTTTTAATAAGCTTACAAGCTGTTCCCCCATTATTATCAATAATTTTGATCCATTTCAGTTCATGTTGAACTCCGTCAAGTCTCGATGATTATTGCTTGGGCTCCATTATGCTTCGGTGGGGCTTGGATTCGGTAGTGACCAATTGTAAAAGGACAAGACATGTCTTGCTGTTCATGCCTTTGCCTTTCACTGACGTGCTTGCTTTAGCGCACCCTTCAAAACAACCTTTTTTTTTAATATATATATATATTATTTTTATTCTTCCGCAAAGAAAGGGAGAACCAACATCACAATTACTCATCAATGTCTCCTTTATTGACATATAGGTTAAAATATACTGCACCATGACAGAATTTCCAGAATTTCATCTATAATTACTAGTTTAAGTAATGTGTTAAATATGGAACACAAATGCATGCAAAATACAATTTCGCATTTATCAAAAAAACATAATATAGACACCACTCATTTTCTTCACAAGAACTCCCTCTCAGATTAATTTCAGCCTCTCCTTACAGGTCGAGGGGTTCCTCCCGATTTTCCACATGTTGAGGAATAATAGGCTGCATTTGGGTATCACTAATCCAAACTCCCACAATGCTTATCGGCTCTCTGACGAATGTAGGAAGAGACATGCGTTGAATCGAAAGGGTATTTAAGAGGATATAAACTCTTGAGCTAAATCTAGAGTTAGAAATGTAAAAAAACGTAATCCTAACCTGATATGACTACCATTTTGTAAAAAGTTAATCAACATGAAAAATAATGGATTACGTTCTTATTGTAATTATTTATTATTTTATAGTTTAGTAGATCAAAATCATTAGGATTGAAGACTACAAAAACAAAAGAAGATGGCCATGCAAAAACTAATCAGCCACACTGTATATTACACTCCATCTTGAGATGGTAATTAATAATGTCTTACGTTTTAATACAATAGGAGAATACTGAGAAATGGCTTCTTTCCACATTTTTCCAATTCAATTTTTCTAGGGTATATTTTGAGTTCAATGGTTTAATGGCATGCTATATTTGTACTAGTGTATATATTTTATCTTTCTTAAATTCATTTCATTTCAATATTTTGAGTTGTATGCTTCTAATATAATATTTTAATTATAAGCAATCAATTTGTAATTTATTATAAAGTTAGAATTTTTTTTTAAAGCATTTAAGATATGTTCTGATGAGTTGTGTAGCGTAATACCCACGAAAAGTTATAGATTAGTTAAAGTGCATATTTGCGTTACAAATTTACAAACTCACCTCCCACCTCGAACCTCATGAGGGGATGAAGGAAAAGAGCCACCAGGTACAATCTAACACTCTCGGTCACCCGCGTGGAGATAAGGAAGATGCTCTATGCCATTTTCTTCCACAGTTTACTCGCACCCAACTATCTCTTCCAAATTGGCTTGGATCCATTTCATCCTTTCTGGTTTGTAGATGAGTTCTTCCATTTCCCATTCTATTTTATCATACTATTTTGTTGATGTTCAGCTATGGAAAACTCGAGTAGAGATGTATTGATATAAGATCTATACTATAGCCTAATGTTACAATAGCCACCCATGCGTGCTAAACCTATAAGCCAAGGGGTACACTTAAAACATAGGATGTAGACCCATGAACTACTCATGGGCGCTTTGAGACATAGACTTGATGCAGTTAGGGTTGATGTTCTCCTTTGTGAGATCTGCAACACTTGGTGGTTGATTTTAAAATGAAGCTGATAGGGTATAGTTCCCTTCAGATTAATGGAATGGCCTCTCATTATACATGCAATTATTTAGTTACCAGGTGAACAACTTATTATCAACAGGTTACAACACTACTCTAAATTTTATTTTATTACTCATATATATATATATATATATATATATATATATATATATATCCCTGAATGGAGCGATTTTATATTCAAGGTCGATCTGATATTTTCCTCTCCTGCTCATGCCTAATTTCATCCCGAACTTCCCTGTAAAAATTACAGAGGACAAGGTAAAAATTTTCGTAGCATTCTGTATTTACGCTGTTTGTTTGTACTTATTGGTTTAAGTAGGGTTCCTGTTTTGACTAGTATGATAAAATGCTTGGTAGATTGTCTCAGTCCCATAGTTTGGTCTTTTATTTATTTTAAACAGTTTATTATAAATTAGAAATTAGAAATCCTTAAAGTATTTAATATATTACTCTTTAGATAATTAATTTAATTGGCTTGTAAGTTATTTTAAATAGTTTGTAATTCAGAATGAGGTTAGCATTTACAAATTATTGGTTACGTTAGATCTTTACCATAAAAAAAAGTTTATGTTTAATTTAGAGGCAAGATTACTAAACAAATTATATTAAAATGTTATATTTTGATGTAATATTTACTTTTAATGTTACACGTTAGTTTTAAATTTCTCCTTAAACATTCAATGTTAGGTGTAAATATTGATGAAAGGAGATAATGTTGATGATATGGACCAGCTATTGATTGAATATTGTTATGAATGCATGTTTGCATAGTACTAACCTACAGGGTATAGGGGCTATGTGATAGCCAAGTGTGTGATTCAAGGTATGACTCAATACATATCTTGAAGAAGAGCCTTAATTTCCAAGTGATGATATGATGACACGTACCAATAAACGCGATAGCAACGCAGTATGGTTTGATGAGTATGTACCCAGTATGTTGAGAGGGATGGATGCATTTCCCACCCTATGTCACTTTGATACCCGAGGTCATGGGAGGGTGGTGCTGAGACACGCTCCCCAAGTTATTGTGATGATGATGGTCAGATGCCTGCTAGGAGAGGCTAGGTCCGCTAGTTAGCCGACGCTACCGCTCTTAGAGTTCTATGTGGGAAGGTCAGTACAGCTGGCATCCACTTGTACTAACAGAGGAAGGATACGGAGGATGAGGACGTAGGTTAGGATGGGTGGACATATTAGTTATTATTGTTGAATGTCGGACAATTATGATACCGGATTAGTGATGGTAGGTACCAATCTTAACTGACTGATTAATAATAAGAACATAATTGTTAAATAACTCCGAATGTCACAAGAAATCATATTATATCTGTATATTGGTCATGTTGCATGAAATATTATTTGTATCAGTTAGAATTTAGGGATTTTTGCTATAGTACATGTGTAGCCTATGCATGTACTGGCCATGCATGCACACCTCACACACGCATGCTAGTATGAGATATTTAAATGGTTGGATAGGTTAACTAAGTAATTGTGAATTGTTTTAAACCTATAAATGTACCTTATTTATTAAGAAACAATGCACGAGGGAACATAACAATAAAAATAAACATGTCAACGCTATCATTTCAATCAATTAATCATGAGACTACAATTGATTAATTATTGGTTAATAATATTAATTAGTATTTTACTTCTGTTATTATTATCTATTATTATTATTTCATATTATTAATGTTTATTATTAAGTACTTATTATTTAGTTAATAATAAATAATAATTAATAATAATATTATTACCATTACTTTTACCATTCAGTATAAAACTTAAACAAACAACATAGGTAAAATTCTATGACAATTGGTTAAGTTTTAAATGTAACACGTACAATTCAATGGGAAAAACATTTAAGTAATTTCCACCATCTCATCGGGGGTGAGGAAATTGTACAAATCAAGAAAATTCATCAGTACATAACAAATGTCAAACAAATCTAAACTGGACTGCCCAAGATAGAATTAAATAAATTAATTTAATTATGAAGGAGGCGGTGGTAGAAGGAAGGAGGTGGAAGAAAGGAGGTATAAGGAGGGGGATCAAATGGTTCAAGTGGGGATTATTATTTTGATTTTGGGGAGAGGAATCGGGAGAATTTTTTTATGGAAGAACAGAGGAAGGAAAGTGATGGAGCAGAGAGGGAAGAAAGATGGAGGAGGGGGTTAACTCCAGGGGGCATATTTTCACTCAAAGAAGAGGGAAGTTGCTATCCGGTTTATCGGTACGTGGGCTCGGGGGCTAGGAAACCCATCGGTTTCCTAGGGCCAACACATGATGAGAGCTGGTCGGCAGGGTGGATCATCCGAGTTGGCATCAAGGCTCCTATAGGCTCGGGCGAGGGAAGGCAAGGCTAAAGGAGCAGGAATCAGGGACAACCTTCAGGACTAAAGCTCAGGTATTTTTCGGTGAACTATCTCTTTATTGCACAAAATTTAAATGAAAATCTGAAATCGAAGTAAATATCATTTTTACTATTTAAGGATAGGAATGAGTGATCTGCCCGGCAAACCGGGCACTACAACAACTAACAAATCCACTAAATCATACACATATATTTCTTCTCCAATCTAGTGTGAACCCAAGTAATGTGAGGCACATGAAAATTGCACATATAAGAATAAGGGATAAAGGGAAGAGAGAAAACAATGAATTTCATGTGTATTCTCATAGGTGGTATTAAATCTACAGTCCAGTAAATTACGATTTGCATAGGATGAAAGGGGAGAACCAACTAAAGCACAACAAGATAATAGTCAAGCTTTTACGGATAGTAATTAGTTTCCTTGTGATGCTAATAGATTCGATCATAAATGCATGAAGCTAGAGGGAACATTAAAAAAAACACTCTTCATTGGTGTCCAAGTGTTATTTAAAATGAATGATCCTTATCAAGCAATCTTCATTAAGGGAATGACAAGTAGCATACAATTTTGAACAATAATTGAAAGCTCTTAATAGGCATGTAAAAATCCAAAATTTGGAACACATTTACCTTTTCAAAACGGCTAAATCCTGAGTAAGGTGTTACTTAAAAGTCAATTGTTGATGTCAAGGGAATTATGCCCAATTGATTGAAGGCCCATGACTACACATAGGCATTCTTCATGATAAAATGTGTAGCATCCTTTTTGTTCAGAACTTGCCACAATAAATACTTGGTAGATGTTTTCAATGTTTAGTCAAAACCCCTCTGCAACCTTGTAGGGATGACATTTCTTATTCCAGAATGGAATCTATACTTTATCCATGAACTTCCAACGATTTAAGTTCCCTAGAGATATATTCCTTATGTTATTTCTACCATTTCCCTATGGATTACTTGAAAGATAAATTGAGGCAGGGAAACCAAAGAAACAAGTATCCTTATAGTGGGAGTAATTTCATTGTAAAGTTCTATGTTTCCTATTACGGGCTTCGTATTTCCACCTATATTTTCATTTGTTCTGATTGCTAGTATGAGGCTAACGCTTCAATTAGTGACCAATTTTAGATTTAAACAATGTATAAGTCAATCTCAAGTCTACTCACTTATTACTATTTGAGATCTGGATATTTGGAAATTGAAATAATATGAAACGAACTATATAAAGAAAGAAAAAACCTAAAGATCAAGAGTTAATTGAACTCTAGCTAGTTCATTTGTTAGGCTTTGGGTTAGTCCTCACTGTTTAGTTTCAGTTGGAAGACTATTTTCAATTTCATTTTAAATATTTTAAGACACATTTTTTTTTCTAAAGGAAGGACCACTGGCGATGGTTAGGATGCACCCAAAAGTGATTAGAATTTGTTAAGAAGAGAAGTCCCCCAACTTTCTTGGAGACTATTCAGCATCCCCGAGACAGTTGATGGATTCCAATGATGTCTCTCAACCATCCCTGGTGTAGGGAAACACATCCCATTTTTGCAGAAATATCCACACTGAAAGAGGATGTTTCTTCCTGCAAACCCATCCCATGGTGATGAGGAAACACTGGGGACATGTACATATGGCTGGAATCCTAAATATGGGTCCTTATGATACCTAGAAGAAAACACAATATGTCATAGATAATTTTCACTAGATAATTATGCAAATGTTGTGAATCTTTTAGTTAGCTGGATGCTTTGATAATAAGGAAGAAACTGTAGGATTGAATTGACATGGATAGTACTTTAACATGCACATAGTACATACTAACATTCACAAACACCACAAATTGGTTGATTAGAAAAAAAATGATTTATTTGAATAAGGATTAGATTACTTGGAGTTGATCAAAATGATCTCCTTAAGGTACAGATTCTATTATATAGGATAATATATAGTTTAAATATAAAATTCTCAGTTAATGTGTAAGCAAGTTGCATTACCAGTGAGTATCTTCCATCAAGAATTCTTAAATAACAACAAAGGCAATGTGTACAGTAGTAGCAAAGCATAAAGCCAAAAGAATCCATAAAAAGATTCAATATTGGGGACAAGAAAAAATGTATACCATAAACAAACATTATTGTAAAACACTCTTCCAAAATCATGGTAAAAATGATGCTAAAAGAAAGATCCTCACTTTTTCAGCAGAAAGCGTTCATATGGTCCAGTTGTTGGAATAGTCCCACATAAATCATTATTGGACACATCCCTAAAAAATAAAATAATAATAGAAATCATTAATATTTGGAGTAATGTACATTCCATTGTTCCATCTAAAGATAAAAAAACATAGAGAATGTACAAGAAATAGTTTTAGGCGACTTTAAGGTTTGAAATTGTAGTAAGTTCCGTGGGAATTTTCTTAGTCAGTTAATTATTGTTAAGGTGTTTGTTTATCCAGTAATTATCATATCACAATCAACAAGAAATCATGTGAGATGAACAATGAAAGATAACTAGATCACTTAAAGTTGTGATCTAAGAGAATATATCTAAATTATAATCCCAGTTTGGATGGTTCTATCATGACCATGTGGACATAACAAAAAGAAAACTCACAAAAATACAAGTGACTTTAAATTCCCTAGTGATTGAGGAATTTTACCGGTAATGTTGTTGTTGTACAAGTCCATGCTTATAAGGTTCTTCACATTTACTATAATGTCCCAACCCTCTAACTGGAGAAGAGGATGCTACCATACACATAATCGTCCGTGCAACTGGCCCCATGAACATGTACATAGATATAAATTTAAGAAAAATGCTTGGAAGTAAAAACATGCATACATTATTATCATACATCAAAAGCAAAACCATACATTCAAGAATTCAACATGTTCATCATCATTCATTAAACATCAAATATGATGGAAGAAGTAAAATAGACAAGAATACTTATTTTATAATGAACTCATCCCGCAACTAGCTACGTCGCTGCAACGTTCCACCCAACCATAGGCCAACGTGCTCCTTAACCTCTCAGCAACGCTGCCACCCTCGAGCTTGGCATGATTTCACCAAGGAATAAGCAACATGCAGGCTTACACATAGCCAAGGATACTCATATCAGCCAAGAAAACATGGTTGGGTTTATCGGGCCATCAAGGAGCTAGGAAAAGCTGAATGCTAAGCTAGTGATCTCATTGAAGAGCTAAGGACACCTACACCAGAACTAGCCTAACTCCTAGGGCACCCACACACACCCAACACAAGAAAATCAGTCCCTTCTCTACTACACAGTCCCTCAGGCCCTGACCTCCATTCCAGTGCTATTCAGGGGTTGTGGAGAAGAAAGCCAGCCCTCTAGCTCTGTCGGTCTGGCTCCCAAGCACACCGGGTTTATCAAGTGAACCAATCCTTCATTTCCACTCCAACACAGTCCACAGACCGACCACTGCATACACGCAACAAAACAAGCAATTTACAACTTGGACAAGGGAAATCAATTCCCAATTTGTTCTTGGCCCTATCGTGGCCAAAATGACTCAATAATAACCTACAGCAGCCCAAAGCGTAGGTGAAACCACAACAACAAAATCATGAGGAAAGCAGCCGCCCCAATCTTCAGCACTAAAACAACGGGAAGACACATAGTCTAAAAATGGAAAAGAAGATCCCATTCTCAGCCTAGTCAGGGGAAAACATAATGCACCGAACCACAAGTCGATGAGGGAAACACACATAGACACAGCCCCCAAGCGTGAATATCTCATGCATAGGAAAATCGTGGGTGACAGTAACGGTTTCTCTAGCTCCTTGCATGAGGAAAAATGATGAAGAATCTTGTGCATGAGAACATGAAGAGAGAACGTCTCTGCATGAGATGGGAAATTCCCCCAGCCTGTGCTTGAGGATGAGCAAGACAATCTAGAGTGGGAGAGTTGAAGAATCCCCTGATGTTTTCCCTACCCCCGTAAAGGAATGAGCCTGCTGGTGGAGTGTGCGTGTAGGAAAGGATTGATAGTCCTGCCACCCACCACTTCTGAGCCACAACTACCCCAAACTAACAACAGAAGTTTTAAATGGGTAGTTGACACATGGATTTTCCCCATTGGTTCAAGGTTCAATAACTCCCCCTCTCTATCCTTAGGAAAATCATGCCCTTTTCAATATGGATGCAATGACGTAGCTGGTTGTGGTTCATTTAATTAAAATGCATATTTACATGATGCCAAAATTAATATGTGTCGTATATCACGATATACCATCAGCAATGATTCCAATCGCCAAAACATAACACAACCAAATCGATGGCAGGTCTTTTTCCTTTAGGTCCACACCATGATTAATTACAATATATACATCATGTACATTTAATGCAACGGTGTCAAAACTAGGGTGTTACATTCCCCTCCCCCTTCAATAGCACTATCCTCAGTGCTTTACAAAATTTGAACAAAATGCTACACTGGTACTGCCTCAGTGTTCCACAAAATTGAACAAAAATGGATGTGCCAATCACATGGAATCCTCCAGCTCCCACGTAGCCTCTTCTGGTCCATAGTGCTTCCATTGCACCTTTACCTGCCCTATGGCCCATTTCCGGAGCATTGTGACCTTCCTGTCAAGGATGTGCATTGGCTTGATTGGGAACTCTCCCTCAGGATCCACCTGAATCACATTCTAATTTATCACATGGTTAGGATCATGTACATATCTCTTAAGCAAAGAAACATGAAAAACATTATGAGATCTAGTGCTAGTAGGCAATGCAAATCTATATGCAACTGGCCCTATTCTTTCAAGCACTTCAAACAGCCCACAATATCTTGGTGACAGCTTGGCACAACTTCCAAGCTTCAAGGAACTCTTCTTTTCCTTCACTCTGATGTAAACATGATCCCTAACATTGAAATCCCTATTCACCCTATGCTTATCTGCATAGCTTTTCTTTCTATCCTATGCTACTTTTAGATTCTACTTGATCTTTACAACCTATTGCTCCATTTCCTTGAGCAATTCTGGATCAAGCACAAACCTGTTCACTGGACTCATCCCCAAGGATGCCTGATGTCCATTGTTATAAGCAAACTCTACCAAGTCTAAGTAATCTTCCCACTTGGTTGGTTTTTCCATCATGTATGTTGGAGGAGCAAGTCGGTTTGTCGACTTGAACGATATCCAACTTAGTTGATCAGCCGACTAAGTCAGTCAACCGACTAATTAGAGATTAGGTCGGCCACCTAAGGTCGTGTCGGTTGAGTGAAACAACAGGTAGTTATTTTGTAACTATTTGTAAATCATATATATTAGGTTGTTGAGCTAGATGAGAACGCAATTCAATTCTCTGCATTGTATGGACCCTCTCATGTTAATATAATCTATTATTCTATCTACTTGTTCTTATCTCTTGTCTCTGTTATGTATGTATGCTTTAGTATGTATTATTGGTAACCCTATGTGACCTGTGAGATTACAACATTGGTTCCATTGCTAGTAGTACATGTCTAAGATGTATGCAAGCAGATGATATCAAAACAGGAGATTAAGGACTGGTGGGAGCATAAAGTAGAAAATTATTTGCAGAATTATGCACAAAGAAACAAATTGACGACCGCACAAGCAAAAGAAATATTCTTTACAGAGACACATGAGAAGTTTGTAGAATCAGTGTCCCAAATTCTAAAGAAACTCTTAGATGAAAAAGTCGAAAGGGACTAAAGATCAACAATTACTAGAAAAATTGATTCATGGGGGAAGAACAAACTTATCAGAGTGGCTCAAAAAAATCGCCGACGAATTCTGCGAGGAGCAACCAGTAGAAGACAAAAATTTGGTGGAAATCATCAAGAAGAAATTCTACACAGACCTAACTGAGCAATTTTTGTGTTCCTTACCAACCTTGCTATTTAAGTTCTTGATCAAGAAGGGAGTGGGTCATATTTTCGAACCCCATCCATCACTTCATGGACTGCCATTAAACCCTAACTAGGAGAAAAAGCAAAAGAGGTGGGAAAAATTCATTGCTGAAGGGTAGTGGGAATACTTCCTAAGCAAGTAGAATGAACTATAGGGTCTTTCTAAAGCATCAGGTAGGCTATCGGGGGGTAGCTAGTCATATATCAAAATAAAGTGGAGTGGATTCTAGTCAACTAAAGGAGATACCAATCACCAGTAATGAGAAGTCAACCTAAAAAGGAAATTGAGAAGACAGTGTCACACAAAGGTATGACAGACTTCTAGAAAATAGAGAGGGAGAGGAGGCTACAAAGTAGGGAAGAAAGAAGAGAAAGAGCCTTAGCACTGCAGAGAGGAATGAGTACTAGGGTGACCGACTAGGAAAGAGATCCGCTGAAGTTGGGTCATGACCGACAAGAAGAAGGCGTGGAAGAAGAGGTGCCCCCTATGGAAGAAGAATTGTGGATAGATCAGTGAGAAGCTCTCCAATTAGAAGTTCCCTAGGAAATAAAACCTCCAACAGATCTGCGTACCCGGATATAAGCTATTGTCGAAGAGGACCTCAGACTAGGAGCTGGTGACTTTGGTATATGGAGTCAACTAGATGATGAAACATACATGGGTAGACATCTAATTATTCATCGACCAGAAGAAGGAAATTGGGTTATGTTTCAAGTGGTACCCTCCAACCGAAGTATCCACTTAATTTTGTCGACACATGAAGGAGCACCCCCCCTACCAAATACAGCTTTGGAAGACACAGAACATTCAAAACTATGAACAAATAATTGTAGTTGGACATCGACATAAGAAGTTGACACTAACCAACTGCTGGTCGAAGAGGAAACGACAAAAAAAACCGACGGGAATGAGAGTTTCGTCGACGATAGTTCTGCAGAGAGGACTAAGTAAATAACCCCACCGCCCACACCACCACCTCCACCACCGCCACCTCCTGAAGAAAGCAGTGACAATGACTACGACATGGGTCATGGGTCAGCACACATTCCCCTATATGAGGGTGATGAGGACCCCAGATGACACTGGTTCATCTGTGAGTCGACTTGGGAGGCTAACCAAGTTACGGATGAAGATAGATAAATGGTGCAGTTCGCTGGTGCCTTGAGGAAAAGGGAATTAACTTGATACATGACCTTTTCTAAAAGAATACCCCAATCAACCAAAGCCGAGATCAAAATGCAATTTCTATCATTTTCCAAAACTCCAGATGAAAACCATCTAGCAGCAAAGAAACTAAAAACGAAATCACAGAAGTTAGGAGAAACTGTCCACGATTACGATAAACAATGGAAATACCTTCTTAGCCAATTGGGCTATGTTATTGATGAACAATTATTAATCTAGTGGTTTCTTGCAGGGTTATCATAGAAAATTTGCTGACATTCAAGGCTTACGAAGATGCGCTTACAAAATATCTCCAAGTAGAAATGGATGAGGACATACTAGCATACTCCACCGATCACAGATTAGAAGAACAGCTTGAGAGCGTACATAAGTCATTAAAATAATTAAGCCTCAAAAGTCAGAATATCTGGTGCATGAAGTGCTTGACGGCCAGACATTCAAAAGACAACTATCGATAGGACATCAGCCGACAAGTTGTTCGATTCATGCATACTAAAATTTTTTGTGACATTTTGCAAGAGCAAGGAGACCACTCGACAAAAGATTTCCCGTTCAACATGAAGAACATCAAGGCATATTGGTGTGCAATATGTGAAACTAAAAATCATAATATAGCCGACTGCCATCTAAATTTCAAGAACCGACAAAATTATCATGCAGTCTATCAGACCAATGCAGTTGCACAAACTAATGAGAAAAACCACGTGCCAAATCACGAGAACAATCAAAGATATCAAGGTCGAAGATACGAGCACTGGTATGACAACTGACATGGAGGCTATGGAGGTCGAGGTCGATTCTCTGGGAATCGAGACAACGGACCACGTCGACCCATCCAATGTTTCACATGTTATAAGGAGGGACACTGACATGGAGACTGTCCATACAAGGACAAGACTGACCTATAATTCTTTACTAATTGTGGCGTAGGGGATCACTCATTAGAGGATTTCCCTATTATCCTTGAAAAGATAAATAAAAAGAAGAATGTTAATTTCTTGTCGTGTGTGCAAAAACATGATACTATCAATACAAAGAATTTACATATCATAACTCGACAAGGGATGAAAACTGGGAGTGATAACCCCCAAATAAGCACGATAAAAGAAAAAAATGTTTATCCTGACCCAGTTAAAGAAAAACAAATATATAAAGATCCAACAAATGTATTTAAAGAATTTGCACGACAGGAAGAAGCCATTAGAGGAAATTTCAACTCAAAATGGGCCTTTTAACTTTAACTTAAATTCCATGTCATCATGTGTTAGCCAATGAAATTGATTTAAATTTGAAATACTGTATAGGCCTTAAACACCTTTTTAAAATAAATTTGGGGATAGGTATCATAAAAAAACTACTTTTTTTGTTTGTATTTTCGACATATCTCCCCGTGGTTTTACTCAAATTTCGATTGAGAGAGCTCGTTGGATGCAAAATTAAATTCCGCATCCAACGAGTACCCACTCAGCATACTTTTGACAAACCCCGCTACCCCAAAAACAAGAAATACTTGAAAAAAATGTGATGATGACATCATCATCACATTTTTTCAGGTATTTCTTGTTTTTGGGGTAGATGGGTCCATCAAAAGTATGCCGAGTGGGTACTCGATGGCTGTGGAATTTAATTCCGCATCCAACAAGCTCTCTTGATCAAAATTTGAGTAAAAAAATGGGGAGATAAATAAAAAATACAAACAAAAAAGTAGTTTTTTCTTTTCTTCGTCCAAAATTAATAAATATTATTTTATTATTTTAACGATTGTTTTATTAATTTGTTTTAGGAGGCCCATTTTGAGTTGAAATTTTCTCTAATGGAACGATAATTGACATAACACAATAAAAGAATTAATACAACTAGTACAGAAAGATAACTCAGTATCACAATTCATCAACCTACTGTATAAAATAAAACACAACAAAGACACCGAAAAAAAAAACAAAGAATATCTGTAGCTTAAACCAAAAAGATAAAAGTGATGCCGACCCACTTGTCAACTTGGAAATTGAACCAAGAAGTTGTACTCGATTTCGGATCACAGGTAAATATTATGACTCGACACACATGGGAACAGTTAGGTAGACCTCGACTATATGAGTCAGGTATATACCTGAAACTAGCTAACCAAGGCCTAATTGAACCTATTGGAGTCTAGAAAAATGTTGACACCACAATTAAAGGAATATCAACCAGAGTTGACTTCAAAATTATTGACCCTAAGGAAGGATCCAACTCCTTCTTAGCATTAGTAGGTCGACCTTGGGGAAGAAAGATGAAAGCGTCGATACCCCTAGAGAAAGAGAGAATAAAATTAAAAGGAAATGGACAAAATGTCATTGTACTTATTCATCCATCCCAAGGAGAACCTTGGACAGAACCTATCAATGAAGAAGTTGATATCTGACAACTTTATCAGATAGAAAATAATGCAGATTATACAGAACCTAATATCTATGGAGAACTTCATTTAGGCAACCAAGACTCTGTAGGATATAATTCAGATGTAGAATTATATGATTGGGAAGTCGAGAACTATGAAACACAAGAAAGAGGGTGCTGGAATATCCAAAAAATATAGAAAAAGCCCACCCAACAGTGCTTCATATTGTCCATTGTACCAAAAATATTTGAGAAAAAAATTAAGGAATACCCTACTTTAAAACCTACAAATGTAAATAATACACAAATACCAAGATATAAGGAAAGAGAATCACCAGTCATGCACATAGAACAAGTGTCCAAAAATATTGGTGAACATGGTCGACTACAATGTTTAGTAGAGAGTTTTACAGGACAAGATGCTAGATGGTGGGATACCCATCAGACAAGACTGCAGACCTGGAAAACAACTTTGACTTACTTTGTAGAAAGGTTTGGAGGAAAAAATTTAACCAACCAGGCTCAGATACCTATTTTCATTCAAGGACAAAATCCAGAAGACCATATTAAGACATGTGAAAAAGAATGGAGAAGACTTGGGTACAAAGATGAATGTGCATGGCCACATCTATTCCCATCAACCCTCGTCGACTTACAAAAGAAATGGTATAAGATGGAAGAATCCATAGGTGAAACATTCCTATGGAATGAACTTAGAGAAAATTTTATCAACGATTTCAACTTTATACCACAAAATAAGAATTTGGTCAAAACAACAAAGCAGATTCATGAATTTATACAGCCGACAGAAAACAAACCCTTAAAAGATAACCGACAGACAATGGATTGTAACAATATACAAACCAAGATAATGCCATAGTTGACAAGACTACTGTTGGAAAATGAAAATACAGAAGGGAAAAGCTTTATATGGAAATCAAACCATGTCAAGACGACCAAACCTATTCACACAGTACTCAAATTTGGAAAAACCGACAAGGACGATACCGACCGAATGACTGCAGCCGACTTCCCTACCAAATTCTCACAGTTTAAAGAAGGAATTAGACCAATCAATGAAGCCAAAGCACCAGAATGGCTAGATGCTAAAGTTAAAACTAGAGAATTAAACATCTCAAATGATGACTAACCAAAAATGGCAAAGATTGGAGACTACTAGAGTGAAGAGCAGACAACAGAAATAGTGAACCTCTTAAAAGAGTTCCAGGATGTATTTGCTCGAGATTATATAGATCTCAAAGGTTTAGTCCACGAAATGGGTGAAATGAAAATTGACACTAAACCTGATGTTCAACCTGTGAAGAAAAGGCCATATAAGCTAGCTCATAAATACAAACAGATATTCAAAAAGGAGATTGATAACATGCTTGCAGCAGGAATCATCTACCCTATTAACCAATCAGAATGGGAAAGTCCAATGGTTTTTCAACCTAAGAAACATGATCCGACCAAATTAACAATTTGTGTTGACTTTAGGGAGCTAAATAAAGTGACACTAACATACCCATTTCCAACTCCTTATGCAGATGAAATCTTAAATGAACTTGCAGGACATGAATGCTACTCATTTACAGATGGATTCTCAGGTTATAACCAAGTGCCAATAGCTAAAGAAGATCACAAAAAAATAACATTTGTATGTGAATTTGGCTCATTTGCTTACAAGGTCATGCCTTTTGGATTAAAGAATGCACCTGCAGTAATCTCTAGAATTGTGGTCAAAACATTCCAAGAATACATTTACAAAACCATGGCAGTATACTTTGATGATTGGACAATATACTCCATGTTAAAGGATCATTGCAAGTGGCTAAGGCTTATGTTGGAAAGATGTCGACAAATCTAATTAACTTTAAACATCAGGAAGTGCATATTTGTGACCCCCATAGGGATATTGTTAGGACACACTGTCTGTACTAGAAAATTAAAGGAACAACATTATGCATGAAGCACATTATGGACCTGCAAGAGGACATTTCCAAACAGACACAACTGCAAAGAAAATCCAACAATCAGGGTTATGGTGATCGACACTTCACAAAGATTACAAAAACTTTGTAAGACAATGTGATATATGCCAACAATTAGGTCGACCCTTTCCTAGCAAAAAAATGCCCTTGATCTCGGTAAACCCAAGTTTGACATTTGGAATTTGGGCCATCGACTTCATAAGACCATTTCCTATACCAGCAAAAAGAATAGGTGCAAGGTACATAATAAATGCAGTCAAATATGTAACCAAATGGGCAGAGGTAGAACCAGTCAACACATGTTCCAATGAGATAGCTGCTAAGTTCATATATGAGAATATCATTACCATATTTGGATGTCCATTAACCTTAATTAGCAACCAGGGAACACACTTTATCAATAGAACTATCAAAACCATAAAAGACCAGTTCCAAATCAACCATAGTCGGAGTATAGCATACCATCCTCAGTCGAATGGAGCAATTGAAGTATTTAACAAAACATTAACAAAAGGACTAACCAAAATATGTAACGCAAACAAAGACGACTAGGATGAGAAGATACCTGCAGTACTTTGGGAATACAGAACAACATACAAATGTTCAACTGACCAAACCCCCTTTCAACTAGTGTATGGACAAGAAGCAGTAGTTCCATTACATTTTCGACAACAAACGCCTATTATCGCAGAGATTTTACATGTCACTGTCGAAAAAGGAAGAAAGGAATGACTATTGCAACTAAGTAAACTCGAAGAATATCGACTAATGGTGATACAACATCAAGAAATACAGAAACAACAACAAAAAACATGGCACGACAGAAACATCAAAAACAAAAACTTGTCGGTAGGAGACCTTGCTTTACTATACAATAGTCGGGTAAAAGTAAAACCTAAAAATCTCCATACAAAATGGATGGGACCCTACGTTGTCGAAGGAACACATGCTAATGGATCAGTCCACCTAAAGACGTTGCAAGGCATAGTATTTCAGAAACTCATTAATGGAGCCCGACTAAAACGCTACAAAAACTAAAACAAACACATCTAAAAAAAAATCATATAACGACCATAACGGTTAAACAAAAACTATAAAAACCTAAAAAATCCAAAAAGCAAATAGTACTGTTATACGCACAAATCTATAACAGGAAATCACCACTTCGACAACCGACATCATGCACATCGACATAACACCATCAACCATTTTCATAACCGACATCGACCGATGACCTCGATAGTCCCATCGTGCATTCCTGATGGTAAGTTAAATGTTGGCCCCAACCATTTATCTTGAATTGACACAGGAGAGGAACTAGCAGGAGTCAAAGACGACTTACCATTTGCACATCTATTTCAAATAGAAGTAGTCCCGACAGAATTAGAGGAAATAGATCAATTTTTAGAAGATGGACAAGCACCAGAAGGATTGAGTACCAAAAAGAAATAGATCTTAGCCATGAAAGTGCACCTTATAGCCTCATAAATGGATTCCTGTACAAAATGGGTTTAGACGACATCCTTAGAAGGTGTGTACTAGAAAATGAAAGGAACAACATTATGCATGAAGCACATTATGGACCTGCAAAAGGAAATTTCCAAACAGACACAACTGCAAAGAAAATCCAACAATCTGGGCTATGGTGACCGACACTTCACAAAGATTGCAAAAAGTTTGTAAGCCAATGTCATAGATGCCAACGAATAGGTTGACCCCTACCTAGCACAGAGATGCCCTTGATCTTGGTAAAACCAAGTTTGACATTGGGAATTTGGGCCATCGACTTCATAAGACCATTTCCTATACCAGCAAAAAGAACAGGTGCAAGGTACATAATAACTACAGTCGAATATGTAACCAAATGGGCAGAGGCAAAACCAGTCGACACATGTTCCGGTGAGATAGATGCTAAGTTCATATATGAGAATATCATTACCATATTTGGATGTCCATTAACCCTAATTAGCAACCAGGGAACACACTTTATCAATAGAACTATCAAAACCCTAAAATACTAGTTCCAAATCGACCATAGTCGGAGTATAGTATACCATCCTCAGTCGAATGGAGAAATTGAAGTATTTAACAAAACATTAACAAAAGGACTAACCAAAATATGTGATGCAAACAAAGATGACTGGGATGAGAAGATACCTGCAGTACTATGGGTATACAGAATAGTATACAAATGTTCAACCGACCAAACCCCCTTTCATCTAGTGTATGGACAAGAAGTAGTAGTTCCATTAGATTTCCGACAACAAACACCTATTGTCGCAGAGATTTTACATGTCGATGTCTAACAAGGAAGAAAGGACCGACTATTGCAACTAAGTAAACTCAAAGAATATCGACTAATGGTGATACAACATCAAGAAATATAGAAACAACAACAAAAAACATGGCACAACAAAAACATCAAAAACAAAAACTTGTCGGTAGGAGACCTTGCTTTACTATACAATAGTCGGGTAAAAGGAAAACCTAAAAATCTCGATACAGAATGGATGGGAACCTACATTGTCGAAGGAATACCTGCCAATGGATCAGTCCAACTAAAGACATTACAAGGCATAGTATTTTGGAAACTCATTAATGGAGCCCGACTAAAACGCTACAAAAACTAAAACAAACACATCTAAAAAAAAGAATATAACGACCATAACGGTTAAACAAAAACTATAAAAACCTAAAAAATCCAAAAAGCAAATAGTACTGTTATACGCACAAAACTATGATAGGAAATCACCACTTCGACAACCGACATCATGCCCATCGACATAACACCATCAACCATTTTCATAACCGACATCGATCGACGACCTCGATAGTCCCATCGTGCATGTTGAATTTGAGCACCAAAAGCAAATCACCATTAACGCACACTCAAGTGTTCTAGTTGGAACATCATGTCCACCATTAATACACCCATCGACAAGAACATCCAACGCATCCCCTATAAATACTAAACCACCAGTGGATCATTCACAACAATTCAAACAGAGAGAGCATCATAGCAACCAGACGACTGAAAACCAAGAGTACCGTAGTAAAACCGACTCCCAAATAAACAAGATGGCACCAAAATAGACCAGAGCCTTATCCAAGACCAAGGAATCACAAACTACAGAGACACCATTAGTGAGAAGATTAAATAACACTAAGAATGCTAAGGTGCAGGAAGGCTCATGGGCCAAACTTTGGGTCGAGATAAAAAATGGGCATACGTCGACAAGAATCCTACCTAAGCTGCAAAGAAAATACAACACAATTCCATTGTAAATTATGCCAATGTGCTGCTCATGTCCAGCTTCGGTGGTACAAAATAAATAGCAGTCAAGTTTGTCATAAGATGGTACCACAACAATCGATTTTACTTCGACCAACTGGTCGACATCTCTAGGGAAGTCATTTCCCAATTAACAGGGCTATCAAACAAAGGAGACCCACTACCAGTCAGTATAAATGAAGTTCTGGTTGAAGAATTAACAGGGTTAGCATCGAGCAAAAACTTGAAAGGGATAATGGTTGGTCACATAACACATCGAACGCCACAGATTGTGGCCAAAATCATAGCTATTACACTCACAATGGAAGGTTGTGGAAGCGAAATCAAACTAGATATGTTGGAAGGAGACCATTGCAACCAATGAAAAGATATACAGATGGGTTGAGTATGTCGTAGACATGATCAAAAACATCCGTGAGAAATGCCAAGAGATGGGAGAAATTATCAAATTCTCATCCCTTATCTTATGGATAGTAATGTTCGCTATTTTCCCTAAAGGAGACAAAAAATTTCAAGAACCAACAAAATTCCATATGTGGAGATTCAAAGCATTCTCCAAGAAAGGAACAATGAAGGAGCTTGCAAATGGGAAAGTGCTGTTGGAAAAATAGCTCCAGCAGCTAAAAGTCTATACAATCAGATGGAGGGTGCCTCAGAACATCCGACAAAGTCTTTCTAAAAAGGCCCACATTCAACTAGAGCTCGACCATACTGCGGTGTGGTACATGCAGGGCACCAAATCAAATGCAAATACCCTCAACTATTATCCGTCAGTCGAAGTGATCTTTCGGGAACTATCTCAACGGGTAGGAACGAAGATACCAATACCATCAGAAGCAAAGGTAACGGACTTCTCAATAGAGGAATCGTTGACAGACCAAGAGAAGGAGGAGGATTACAAACTTAATCTATACATCAGTACCTTTGTGTCAGAGAAGGCACCGATCGAATGCACTGGTCGACTACAGATCATAATCAAGCCTCCAATGGCACAAAGGGAAGAAACACATGCAGAATAGCAGGTAACCAATCCGGCTAAAGAAAATCTCATCCCGACTCATACACCAAGGGAAGGGATAGAAACCGAAAATCCAGAGTATGCTGTCACCAAAGAGATTATCACCAAATTTTCAAAGGAGATAGAAGCTGCAAGAAAAAGGAAAAGAACACAGCCACAAGGGAAAGGTAAGTGGAAGCTTATCATTCTAGAGTCCTCATATGATGACGAGGAACTGGTAGCTACAACCCTCGACGTAATAGAAGATGCCACATCAAACAAAGTGCCAGTCGAAACCTAATTTTAGAAATTTGTCGAGGAAGGGGCACAACAAGGTCAACAAAAGAAGGTGAATATCACACACACTTCGATGCCTAAAAATCTAGTAGATCTTGTGTCTACACCCCCACCTCCGTCTCCGACAAAAATAATAGAAGAGCTAGTACTAGAACAACTTTCAATAAGCCCACTTGAATTATGCAAAAGTGCTATGTCAGAGGCTGTGAAGGAAAATTTTGACCATGACAGAGACCTCCAAGCTTAAATCAAAAAATTGCCTGAGATATTCACCAAGGTGCAGAAGCTCTCTACCAAAGCACCTCTTTTCCAAGTCGGAGGATCCCGACTACCAGTTTCCAAACCTGGCCAAATACTCGAGAGGGAAAAGACAGTGGCAATAATCAACTTGACATTCGAAAGGAACCTCAACAAAGAAGTTGAAGTTATTGCATGTTAGGTCACATCCATCACTCCGACCGACCTTGAACCCCAACCACTAGCTGCAGAACTGACAAGAGGTGAGGAAGAAGAAAATATGGAGGACATAAATCAAGAAATTGACCAACTGTTCTCCAACCTAGACTCACCTCCTTAGATCGACAATCCACCACTCGACCACACTTCCACCAATCCAATCACACCCAACCATTCACCAACACCACCACCACCACCCCCTAACTTAGAACCCTTAATTCAACCAGCTGCACTGAACCACTGCCACCAGTAGTAAAAATCGCATCCACTTCTAAACCCTCTACACCCAACCAACCAGAAGCACAACTAGATGCAGCAGACATCCAACTGACTCAAACAGAAATACCATCAACCAGTGTTGCACATCAAACAGACAATCCAGACTCGACTCTTGCAGGTACATAGGTGCCAAAAAAAGTAGAACCAGATAAGCACAAAAATAAGAAGGAGAAAAAGAAGAAGGACCATCATGGATAGCCAACAATGGTCCACATCAATCTACTTGGGTCAACCACTGTGGTCAATGCAACCAAATTAAGAGTTCCAGAGCTAGGACAGCTACTAGAAGCACTAGCAGTCAAAGAAAAAACAAGGAACCAACATAGACATAAGGATATAGACAACAAGGAAAAAGAACAAGTTAAGTTCCTTAACAAATGTAGGAACCTCGTCTAGTTTGTGATACCAGGACCGGTAGAGGTTGACACCGACAAACTGCTAGAAAGAGCTTATCAGCTCTTTGAAAGCATTGTGTTGGTGCTCCAAGCACAAATTCAAGACACTAAAGAGGAATAGAAAGAAGAAACTGTTTGTCTACTGATGGAGCAACACACAGCCTTTTCAGAAGCCTACAAAGCATTGTAAGATCACATGGAGGAGTCTGTTATCATAGAAGAAGTACTATGAGACTGGCCTGCTTACTATGGGCAAGTCTATTAGCAAACTAGGAAGACCCGACAAGAGATCCAAGCACTCGAGAAGAGGAAAAATACTGACGAAGCACTCAGAAGCACAATTGAAGATCAGATAGTGCTTGAAACAACTAAACTGTAGAAGCTCGAAAGGGAAGCACATCAATGGGTACATCAAGGCATCTCAAACTTAGAAAAAGTAGACATCATATTCCCACAAATGAAACGACTCATAGAGACAACAGAGGAAAAAGACCAGTTTATGGGTCTCGACATGGTAAAAATAGCTGAAATTTCCATTCAAGAGAAAATGTCGATCTTATCAAGTATGACTACACTAACCATCGACATACAGAAAATATTGTAGAGTTGGACGGATTTCCAACATCACCTTGCAATGACAGCCCCAGCAATTGTTGAAGTCTATGTATAGAAAAGACTGACCATTAGACTTCACAGCCCATGAAGATCAAGAACACAAAATAATGACTACTTAGACAGACAAGGAAATTTTTGGTACCTCCCTATTTCTTCGGGACGAAGAAAAATTTTGTGGGGGAGATGTTGGAGGAGCAAATCGGTATGTCGACTTGAATGATACCCGACTTAGTTGATTAGCCAATTCAGTTGGTCAACCGACTAATTAGAGATTAGGTCGGCCACCTAAGGTCGTGTCGGTTGAGTGAACCGATAGGTAGTTATTTTGTAACTATTTGTAAATTGTATATATTAGGCTGTTGAGCGAGATGAGAAAGCAGTTCAGTTCTCTGTGTTGTATGGACCTCTCATGTTAATATAATATGTTATTCTATCTACTTGTTCTTATCTCTTGTCTCTGTTATGTATGTATGCTTTAGTATGTATTATTGGTAACCCTATGTGATCTGTGAGATTACAACAATGTACATGCGAAGCATATCATCCAACACCTGATTAACTCTCTCTTCCTACCCATCTATCTGAGGATGGTATGTAGTGCTGAAGTTTAGTTTTGTACCCAAATCTACAAACAACCCCTTCCAAAAATTTGAAGTGAACTTGAAATCTCTGTCAGAGACTATTGCCTTAGGAAATCCATGCAATTTGAAAATCTCCTTCATGAATATCTTTGCAATGTCATCAGTATTATGTGTAGAATTAATTGGTATAAAATGTGTTGCCTTTGTCAACCTTTCTACCACAACCATGATGGAATCATGTTGTCTCCAAGTCATTGGCAATCCAGTAATAAAATCCATGGAAGTAACTTCCCATTTCCATTCTGGAACTGGAAAAGGCTGTAACAAACCTGCTGGGTGTTGATGCTCAACCTTTACTTGCTAACATTTCATGCACCTTGAAATGTACTCAACCATGTCCTTTTTCATTCCTAGCCAAAATTATTGTTTCTTGGCTGTAGCAATTGTCTTCTGGTATCCTGGGTGACCATAATACGGAGCTTGATGGATTTCATCCATAACAACTCTCCTTAAATATGCTGCATTTGGAATGTAAATTCTACCTTTATAGGTAAGAAGACCATCTTCTTCTAATTTATATCCCTCATACCTCTTCTCAATACTTTGTTGTTGCAATTTTTCTTTTACCAGCTCATACAATTCATCTCCAACAGCATTATTAACAATCTGCTTCCTCAAATCTGATTGGCAAATATTAAGAGATGCCACATGCATTTCCTGCACCTTCCTGCTGACTGCATCAGCTACCTTATTCTTTTTTCCCTTTATGTGCTTTATTTTAAAATCAAACTCACATAAAAACTCCAGCCATCTCGCTTGCCTAGCATTCAGAGTAGGATGATCAAACAGATACTTCAGACCACAATGGTGTGTCCTTAGCTCAAATATTCTTCCCATCAAGTAATGCCTCCACATCTTGGGAGTAGTACGATGGATGCAAGCTCTAGATCATGAGTGGCATAGTTCTTCTCATGCTCCTTCAAATTTCTTGACTCATAACATATCATGTGGTTGTCTTGCATAAGGACTCCTCCAAGCCCTTGTCTGCATGCATCGGTACACACCACAAAATATTTCTCTGGATCTACAACTTTCAATACTGGTGCACTCGTGAGAAGGCTCTTCAACTTCTGGAAGCTTTCTTCACACCTTGATGTCCATTTGAACTTTATCCCATTCTTTTGCAAAGAAGTGATGGCATGTGCAACTTTGGAGAACCCTTCAATGAATCTCTAGTAGTATCCTACAAGTCCCATAAAAGATCTTACATCTGTCACATTTCGTGGAGTAGGCCAATTCATAATGGCTTCAATATTTTTAGGGTCCACAGATATACCCTCTTCTGAGATAATGTGACCCAAATACTGAAATCTATCTCTATAGAAGTCACACTTTCTTAGCTTTGCATACAACTTATTCTTCCGGAGCAGTTGCAATGTCAATCCCAAATGCTCTTCATGCTCCTCCTCATTCTTAGAATAAATAAGAATGTCATCAAGGAAAACAAGAACAAACTTGTCCAAATACCTGCTGAAGACACTGTTCATAAGGTACATGAATGTAGCGGGTGCATTTGTGAGACCAAATGGTACCACCACAAACTCATAAAGCCCATACCTGGTTTTGAAGGTTGTCTTATGAATGTCTTCATCCTTTATTCTCACCTGATGGTAACCAGACCTCAAGTCAATATTAGAAAATACCTTTGCTCCTCTCATTTGATCAAAGAGGTCATCAATCCTAGGCAAAGGATATTTATTCTTCACAGTGACTTTGTTTAGCTATCTGTAATCAATACACAACCTGAGTGTACCATCTTTCTTCTTTACAAACAAAACTGGTGCTCCCCAAGGAGACACACTCGACCGGATATACTTCTTTTCCAACAACTCTTACAGTTTCGTCTTCAACTCTAGCATCTCTAGTGTACTCATCATGTAGGGTGTCTTGGAAACTGGTGCTGCTCCTGGCACAAGTTCAATTGTGAAATCAATGTCCCTCTTTGGAGGAAGCCTTGGAATCTCATCAAGAAACACATGCTTGAATTCCTATAACACCTGATAGTCCTCCAACCTAGGAGTTTCGTCCCTGTTGCCTCCAAAATATGAGCTACATACAACTGGAAACCCTTCCTATAGAATTTCTTCAACTGCATTGTTGAAACCTGCCTTACTGAAATCACCTTTGGAATACCCTTAAAAACTACTAGGTTCCCTTCTTCATCCATGCATTCAAAAGTCTTATTGTAACAGTCAAGATTTATTCTGTGAGCTTCTAAACAATCCATTCCAATAAGAACATCATAGGAACCAAGTGGTAGAACATTCATATCTACATAAGTGACCAACCTATTCATGACCAATGGACATTTCTCTACCACTTCACTAACCTTTCTCTTAGTTCCAGTTGCTAGCTGAACTAACCAAGATTTTCTATGCTTTACTTTCTTAAAAGAACAAATCTCCACTATTCTAGGAGTAATGTAACTATGAGTAGAACTAGGGTCAGTCAAAACAGAAATAGATTTCTCAACAATCTTACCTGCAACTTCAACCACAGTTGACTGGTGATCTGTCTGGAGGTCCTCCAGTGCTGCATAAATCCTAGGGACTGCCCACACTACTTGACCCATTGTTTCTGCCTCTTGAATGTTGTAAGATGGTATCGCACTCTCATTCTCAAGTGGACAATATCTGTGCATGTGGGGTCCTTTACATTTCCAACATTGAAGTGGTCCTCTATTATGTTGTGGATCCTTAGGATTTTCTCCTATCACTCCAACTGGCTTACTCGCAGCTTGGGATGGCTGCTTC
The DNA here is from genome assembly GCA_001517045.1 of Pseudotsuga menziesii. Taxonomy (NCBI): domain Eukaryota; kingdom Viridiplantae; phylum Streptophyta; class Pinopsida; order Pinales; family Pinaceae; genus Pseudotsuga; species Pseudotsuga menziesii. The sequence continues at coordinate 202,950 of LPNX010152921.1, read as the reverse complement.
TACTGATTCTTGAAGCTAGAAGGTTTGAAACCTTTCTTTCTTTGGTCAAAATTCTCATTCTTCTTGTCCTTCCATGCCTTATGGTAATCAGGTTTACCTTCGCTTTTCTCATAGCAATACTTATCCTTCCTTATTGCTTCTTCAATAATTCTAGGTTTGTAAAAATCAATCCTATCTTTGTAAGACAGAGGAAATCCACTTAGAAACCACTGGACCTTCACTTTTTCATCTCTGATGTACTGGACATACCTCAACAATTCCAAGAACTTAATTGCATACTCATCCATGGTTTGTTGTCCCAATCTCAGCTAACGGAACTCCTTAATGTTGTCAACACAATACCTGTCAGAGAGGTATTTCTGCTTGAAATACTTCTTGAACTGTTTCCACTTAAGTATCCTTTCACTGATCCTCTTTACTTGCTTGAAGTGCTCCCACCAAATGGATTCCCTTCCATTCAGATTGAATATGGAAAATATTTCCTTCATGTTTCCTGAATAATCCTTAACTTGAAAGTACTTCTTTATCCCAAGAAGCCAAGCTTCAGCCTCTTTTCCAGTCTTTACCTCACCATCAAATGAAGGAGGCTTAGCCTTCTTAAATTCATCCCGAGAGTGATCCCTATGGTGTCTCCTTCTTTTTCCCTTACAAGAAGAATATCTTGAGTCCTCACTGGCTTCTTCGAAGTTAGATGATCCACTAGAAGTCCTTCTCCTTCTCCTAGTACTGCTCTTACTGCCTTCCGGTCTTGTTGTACCCTGCCCAGAGTGTATCTTTCATTGCAAGTTTTTCAAACTCTTCAACATAGTAGTAATCAATTGATGCTGGTCTTCCTGGGATTTAATCAAGCTTCTCATGCTGGCTACAACATCTGACAGTGTCTCTTGGAATATTCTTCCATTAGACTCTATGTCATCGTTTCCATTACGAACATTTTCTCCCATGGAATCTCTCACATGCTGCTAGGAATCCCGAGCATCATATCCATCATGGGTTCTCATGGTTGAACCACCACTTACTTACCAAGCTACACTATCTGGAATATAGCCCTTGAAGGTGTCTATGATTCTACAAACATGTTAGTAACACAACTGTTAGATGCATAACATTGATATAAATCATAATTACTTACCTTCTACTGGGAAAATCATTAAATAACAATTTTTCCCAAACATAATATTTTCTTCCTTTTCAGCTCTAAAAATCTACTGAAAAATTGCTGAAAATATCACTGAAAAACTGTTGAAATTTGCTGAAAAAAATCCCACTTGAAAACCCAAAATTTTATTTTGTCAAATCGGGTCTCATCCCAACTAATCTTTCGACGTATCAGATCCTTAGTTGAATAAGCTTCTGACACTTTAGCGGTCCAATTAGCTAAATTTTTCCGACACTCATCGATGGTCCAAACAACTAAATTTTTTCGACGTGTCGGCAGTCCAATCATCTAACTTTTTCTGATGTTTTTTGTACTTAGAAAAATTTTCTTTCCTCATCCGCCACCGCATCAGCCGCTCCATCAGCTAAAATTCTCCGACGCTTTTAACACTTCAGCAAAAATTCTTCCTTCGTCCACTGCTGCATCAGCTGCTTGATTAGGTAAAATCTCCTGACGTTTCGGCTCCCTTTAGGAGATCTCCATCGAAACTGTGGCTCTACCTTAGTGATCAAATTTCGACAATGTTTCGGAGAACTTCTCCTGAAGACATCGGGAAACTTTTCTATTTTTCCCCGGACATAGACAAATTTTTGGCAAAAGTTTATTTTCAGCTTCCATTCACATTTTCTCCAACGCGTCGGCACTCAATCCACTAGTTTGCACCGACGTTTCGGCAGTCTTCAGGTGATCTTCATCAACACTACAGCTCCGTCTTCACTTGTTCTCTGCCGAAACCCTCAGTTCTATCTTCATCTTTTCTTCTGCGGTGGTATTGGAAGTATTTCCATCTAGATAAGCCGACGTTTCGGCGGTATTCATCTAAATTCTTCTGAAACATCCCAACACTTAGAAAAATTTTCAATTTTCACCCACGTCGACTCCATCTTCCTTTTTCTGCTGACGTATCAGCATCTTCATCACCTTTCCTCCGCCGCCATTGTGGCTCAAACATGTCGAACCAGCCGACGTATCGGCTCAGACTTCCTCTATTTTTCACTGTCGCCAATGGTCTAGATCGGACGACCTTTTGACTAAACTGTCCACTGCATTGGAGGGGCTTAAGAATGAGTCCTCCGACAATTCGATGATCAGACACTTAGAAATATTTTTCAAAAATGATTTCCAACTGTCCCTTTCCAGGCGACCTTCCACTTAGGTGATCTGATGCATCAGAGGAGCTTTAGGCTAAGTCCTTCGACGTATCAGATGGGCTTCATCTTAAGCCTTCCGATTACTTAGAAAATTTCAAGAAAGTTTTCTGTCATAATTTCTGATCTCTGCTGGGCAGAGGGAACTTGCCTCTACTAGCTGATTCTTCATGGACCATTCAGGCCCATGCTACAACATGAGCTCTGATACCAGTTTGTAACTTCCCCGGATCTCTGACTGGTGAAGAGGATGCTACCATACCCATAATCGTCCGTGCAACTAGCCCCATGAACATGTATATACATATAAACTGAAGAAAAATGATTGGAAGTAAAAACATGCCTACATGATTATCATAAGCGAAAGAAAAACCATACATTCAAGCATTCAACATGTTCATCATCATTCATTAAACATCAAATATGGTTGAAGAAGTAAAATAGACAAGAATACTTATCTTATAAAGAACTTGTCTCGCAACTAGCTACATCGCTGCAACATTCCACCCAATCATAGGCCAGCATGCTCCTTAATCTCTCAGCAACGCTGCCATCAACGAGCTGGGAATGATTTCCCCAGGGAATAAACAACAAGTAGGCTTACACATAGTGAAGGATACACAAATCAACCAAGCCAACATGGTTGGGTTTATCAGGCCATCCAAAAAACAACCAAGCCAACATGGTTGGGTTTATTAGGCCATCAAGGAGCTAGGAAAAGCCAAATGCTAAGCTGGTGAACTCATTGAAGAGCTAAGGACACCTGCAGAAGAACTATCCTGACTCCTAGGACACCCACACACACCCAACACAAGGAAATCAATCCCTTCTCTGCTACACAGTTCCTCAGTCCCTGACCTCCCTTCCAGTGCTATTCAGGGGTTGTGGAGAAGAAATCCAACCCTCTAGATTTTTCTATGTGGCTCCCAAACACACCAAGTCTATCAAGCAAACCAAGCCCTCATTCCCACTCCAACACAGTTCGCAGACCGACTACTGCATACATGCAGCAAAAGAAGCAATTTACAGCTTGGATAGGGGAAATCAATTCCTGATTCGTTCTTCGCCCTATCATGGCCAAAAAGACTTATAATAACCTACAACATCCCAAAGCATAGGTGAAACCACAACAACAAAATCATGGGGAAATCAACCGCCCCGATCTTCAACACTGAAACAATGGGAAGACACATAGTCCAAAAATGGAAAAGAAGATCCCATTCTCATCCTGGACAGGGGAAAACATAATGCACCGAACCATAAGACAGTGAGGGAAACACACATACACACAGCCCCTGAGCGTGAATGGCTCATGCATAAGAAAATCATGGGTGACAGTAACAGTTTCTCCAGCTCCTTGCGTGAGGAAAAATGATGAAGAATCCTATGCATGAGAAGGTGAAGAGAGAACGTCTCTACCTAAGATGGGAAATTCCCCCAGCCTGTGCGAGGATGATCATGAGAATTGAGAGTGGGAGAGTGGAAGAATCCCCTGATGTTTTCCCTACCCCTGAAAAGGAATGAGCTTGCTAGTGGAGTGTGCATGTGGGAAAGGACTGACAGTCCTGCCACCCACCACTTCCCAACCATAACTACCCCCAACTAACAACATAAGTTTTAAATGGGTAGTTGACACATGGATTTTCCCCATTGGTTCAAGGTTCAATAAATCCCCCTCCCTATCCTTAGTAAAATCATGCCCTTTTCAATATGGTTGCATTGACATAGCTGGCTGGGGTTCATTTAATTAAAATGCATATTTACATGATGCCAGAACTAATATGTGTTGTATATCACGATATACCATAGGCAACGATTCCAACCACCGAAACATAACACAACCAAATTGATGGTGGGGCTTTTTCCTTTAGCTCCTTACCCTGATTAATTACAATATATACACCATGTACATTTAATGAAATGGGGTCAAAAATGGGGTGTTACATTGCCAAGCTCCTCTAGAATGCTTCGTGTAATATGATTTTTGTAGAGCTCACTACCAGACAATCACAAAGTAAGATGAATTTAAATACTAATACGAAATGCATATTCAAACTACTATATAACTATGCTTATAGCATCTCTTTTTTATTCCAAAGGTCAAAACTTAAAACCAAACCCTTAACAACCATTCGTCCTTATACCTTTCAACAAATGCATGTCCTTCCCCACAAAGAGAAAAAACATACCACGTAGATATGCTATGGCCAAAGAAAAAGGTACCATATTTGGATGCATGTTTAAGCTATGTATAAAAAAATAGAAAATATATAATGTCGAAAGTAAAGTCCCTTTGTTGTTAGCCATTTTCTATGGACACAGACTAATCATAGTATGAAGGCATACCATTCCTCTTATTTATGTTTATGATCAGCACTATTTTACTATATTCATACAAACAAGATAAGGATAATTGTTCTTTTACTTCCAAACAAGCACTGTAATAATTGTGTCCTGGAGTGATTATTTAATAGTGATTCTAGAGTACTGATTTAACCGGTATTTTGCTTAGACTAATTACCACAAATTGTTGGTTAGGGGAAACATGTTCATATTGAAGCATTACATTTAAATTTCCACAAATTTTAAATTACTTGCACACAAAACATAGGTTGTTATGCCATGGTAAAAATTTCCTGAACAAAGCAAACTATATATTTCTTATGCTAGCAGGCTCAAAAACTGCCTCTGCTTACTTTTTTAAGGTTAGCCTATGCAAAACAACAGAATTAAGAAAAAAAAAATATCTTAATATAAATACTAGACATGGACACAAAGATGGGTTAGTAAAAGGGAAATATTTAAACCATATACACATCCCCCTCGTCTGCTTATAATCTAGCCAACACATGTGATTTGAAGATTTATGAGGCAAATCCTAACCAGGAAGGCTGAAGTGAACCTAGAAAACAAAGAAGCTTAGTTCTAAATGATGTTATCAAGGACTTGGTTCAGTGATGTTTGTTGGCTTCATTTATAAGTTGTAAGAATAAGGCCTATCTCGTGTGCAAAAATGGAGATATTTCATTTGGATTTGAATAGAAAGAATACAATAGAAGGGACAAATAGTGGAAAAATTCTCTATAAGATCGAGCACATCTTGATGATCCAAAAAATCTATGTTACTCCAATTGATACCTTCCCTTATGTATTCTCCCTGCTCCATCTTAAAGACATGTTGCGTCATAAGTACCAATTATGCCAACATAAATGAAACATCATTAAACAATAGGGTAATGGAGAGAATGTCCACTATAACTATGGATAAAAGAAAAGGGAAAGTATATTCACTGCCCAGATAGCTCAAGCATGTTAGATTGTTTCCAAACATGATTGAAATGCTGTTGTAGCTTCTCATTTGTAAGATTAATACACATTTTCTCAAAACTTCCATGAAAGAAACATTTTAATGAAAAAATAAGTTATAATGAATGCTGACCTCAAGAATTGCAAGTTCAATCTCTTTTTCATTTAATTATTTAACCAACAATATCTTTCCCCCCAAATAATTTGGAAATATTGATGAGAACACTATATATTTGCATATAAACATCTGAAATTTGTATGGTTCTACACTGATATTCAGAATCTAAGAAGGAAAGGAAAAAATATATCAAATACTTTCAATGTACTCTCGCTATTATTTTTTCATTTTTGGAAAATAAGAATTCTCTATAAACAGTCAACTAGTGCTGAAACAAGAGGAGTTATAAGACTCAAGAGACATAGTTCTATATTATTTGAGCCAAATAGCCTTTAACATTTACTAAAATTAATCCTACAAGTTGAATATGCTGGAAATATACTTGTTGAACTTGAAACATTCAAATCCATAAATATCAAGAACTCCAATCAAATATGCTGAATTGGGATCTTGACCAATTGATATAATTGATTTTATCTACCAGCCTGTAAATGTTAAGGATTAGGAGATGTTATAATATAAACTAAAGCTACACTAGTTTGAAAATAAAAAGAACAACGTATTCTAGTTCATAATTTTTTAACTAATATTTACCAATCAAATAACTGTGGGTGTATCATTTTTTCCAAAGCATCATGGTTGATAGTTGCAGCACCAGGATCAAGCAATTTTATTATGTTTCCATCACGTGTAATAATAATATGTTTACAAAGAGGGTCTTCAAGGCCCTTGATAGCACACATGAGGTAGAATTTAATGTGTTTGAAGTTTTAACAAAGTGATCCAGTTCATAGATAATAATAATAAAAAGTATAAACATCAGAAACCACTAAATTATTCATATGTTTTACATTTGTATCTTACATGAGAAGTTCAGCTATTGTTTGAATATGGAAAATAGTTTTAGCACCTTTTGGTTGAGAAGATTCTGGTTCCCTCCCTTTGACAAACTCAACATTACCAAGATTGAGAATAGCTGCTACTACACGAAATATTTTCTTCCTACATATCCAATCATTCAAACCACTACTTTCTATATTATTGAATGCATGGCATGATTATGTTGTTGTATATCATCAATTGCATTTAGGAACAAACTACTATTGTTGTGCCCATAAATTTCCATAAAGTACAAATGACTCCATTTGTAATGAATACCTGTTCTTTTGGACTTATTCCAACCACATCCATGGCATTTCGTGTCTGAAGATACTCTATAGCATCATCTATAGTGCTCACTTGATAACAGTTAGTCTGGTTAAGCTAATGAAATGTACTAGGATCTCCCAACTTGTATTTAGCAATATCCTGTAAATAAGGTGCCACATTGGTAATATTAATGAATTTGATATTGCTAGCATGAAAGTGCTGCAGATTCTTATTAACAAATTTAGAAAGAAAAAAACTACTTTGAAATGATATTCCTTAATTTTGTTAGAATTCCCCTTGACATTTATTAGGCATGATGAAATGATGTACCTTTGGTGGTGCAACACAATGCATGTAGAAACAATGATAATTTCTCTCCATATTAGAGACCTGAAAAACACGAGACCTTTCTAGAAGGTAGGTCCTGACAACATCTCTTCATATCTTGTCATTCTTGTCAAATTGGAGCTCAAGAAATTTTCCAAAACGACTACACCACATATACTCTTCCATCAGATGAGAACATATAACTATGTCTTTCACCGTCATCCCCTAATCCATTATGTTGAGGTTATTTCAATTGGCTAATTACAAATCAAAATAAATTATAGTTATGCCTCTGTGATTCACCTGGAATTCTTGTTTTTGACAGTTTTTGAGTTACCAAAAGCTTCAAGAATGGGATTTGACTATAGACATAACCAAGGCACATTATTTTAGTAATACAGTAACACATACACCATGAGCTACAGAGAAGCATTATTTACAAGATTGTGTATCACAAAGAATGCAATTGTTCCTTACTTCCATAACTTGTTTTTCTATTGTTCTTCCCTATGTTCCTAATCGACCACTGATAAATGCAACGTAACGTATAAGAATTTTCGTTGTTTCTGTTTTTCTTGCTCCACTTTCTCCACTGACCAAGATTGACTGGATTTTCCCCTCGGTGACCATTTCCTTGTATACAAAAAATTAAAAATAATGTAAGGTTGACCTCCCTAAGGGTGGTTTAGGATTAGGTTTCCCATTTCCAGGCATGTCCACATTTAGCTCTAGAACCTGTGTTGTGTATCGTTTTCATTTTTTGATTACTTACATGCAGAAATACCCTATAACCAATAGGTCAAGGCCATTTTTTATTTTATGCAAAGAAAATGGTTTATCCATTTAAGTAACTCCCTATGTGTATTTTTTCCAGCAAAATGAACGAATTCAAATACTACAAGATTCAGGATAGTGCTTGTAACAAGCATCTTCCACTGCAAAAAGATGAGGACTTAGCTCTCCAAAAGCTGCACCTTTATATTGTTCCATCATATGGGTATTATACAAGTGCAGATGTCTTCTGAAAGGATTGAAATCAATCAATATATTCCCTGTGTATGTCTGTCAACAAGATGTTGTTCTATTAAACCATAATACCTATAACTAGTTCTAAAGTACCATTGGAGGAAAACAAGAAAGTACTTATGAAAGTATGCAGAAGACTAAATGTCACTTAGTAAAAGGTAAACACACTAGTTTCTTAACGTGTATGAAATGAATTGAGCATACTATCTCAAATCATCATAGTAAGCAGATCCCCTTACATAAATTTCAATAAGATTAAATCTAGCAAACAAATTTTGTATAACCCCTAGCTCATGCAAATAGGCAAGTCTGGAATGATATGTAAAAGAATAATAACTAGGATAAGTTGAAAGAATAGTGGATTTATCTATATGTAATAGATACAAAACTACTAAGAAATTGATAAATCTCTAAAAAGTTAAGAACATTATTAGTGACAAGGCCTTCACTCATTTAATTTCTACATTCTCCAGATCTTTTTTCTACACAAAATGCATTCATAACTTGAGATTTTGTGTGAAAACATCTCTAATTTCCTAGAATCATCACCCTTAAGAGTTTTGATTCCATTGAATAAAAAGGGTATGAACAGAAAATGAATATGGAAATTTCTTGTTAACGATATTGTGTAATTTGAATGAATTGATTGAATAATTATTATTCTTAAAGCCTATTATCACCACTAAATTCCTTAATACATTGTTAGGGATTGAATCCATTTTATCTTTAACTAATTGTAAGGATTTAGGATTTTCTCACACCTTATCTTTGTGGTCACAAAAGAGCTCCCTTCCCTGACCCTCCCTAGGTTTCCTTTTCTTTTGGATAGGTGATGAGTCAAAGGAAATGTTTAAAATGCAAAAAGATACATCTAATCAAATTCAGTATGAGAATTTTTCCAAGAAACATGATATTAAGAGGGAAGTACATAGGCAGGAAAAATGGAAAAATAGACATGGGATAAGCAAGAATAAGAAAAGGCCTGCTACATCCCTGATATCATCTGATAAGAAAGACAGGAAGATGCTCAATTAAGTTCAGGTTGGGATTAAAAATCACAACTCATTATCAACATCTAAATCTAAAAATATGAGGTCAACACTAAAGATAAAGAAGCCTATAGGCAATTTTGAGGACCATTTGTGGTCTGATGTTGTTGGTGTAGTGCCTACAAGCCATTTTGAGAACCATTTGAGGTCTGATGTTTCTAGTGCAATATCTTTAATAACTAATCCAGAGTTGAAGACAATAAAGAGAGACTTTAAAAAGTCATTAGAGAGTGAAAGCAATATTCATAATGATGAGACACTATTTGGAATTTTTCTTCCCAGTATTGAAGAAATTAGGATACAATCACCAGATACATGCATTATTTTAGAGCAAACCATGAGTGAAAAGCAGTTTGGCCATAAAATTCAAAGTATGGAAAAATAAATTAGAGGTTATCAATTAGTGCCTGAAAGTGAGTTCCTTGATCGTAGAAAATCAGTGACAGATAACATTGTTAGCAATTTTGAATATTTTAAACATGGAAACACTTAAGAGAGCATTCATGTTCCAAACTGTAAATAAAATTTGAAGGGTTATATGTTCAGGAAGCTATGTATGTATGTGTTGCAGAGGATGCAACTACTTTAGTGGAGCCAGTAACAACTGGTGTGGCTGGACAGGATCATGTATACAAGATTTATGCAAATGAAAATTTTTATACTAAATGCTTTAATAATGACAAGAAGTCAGTTAAGGGAATTGAGGAATGTGTCAAAGTAGACACATTGATCCTAAAAGAAGCAACCAAAACAAGAGGTATTAAGAAACCTGTGGTGTCTTCAAATTCATATCAATCCTTTGTAAGATTTTGTTCAAAACCTACTAAATGGGTATGGAAGAAGTAGATGGATCCATGGTTTGAAGATTCAATGTCCTCTAAGAATATGGATAAATGGAAGATTGGAGATAAGGATCAGAGGAGTGGACATGCTAAAATGTCTACTGAATCAGTGGCTTATCAAAAAATGGAAGAACAAAAGCTACAAAGTATGACTGCACCAGTGCTTCCTTTTCCAAAGAAGCAAGATGTTTCAAATTTATCTTCAAGGAAAGACAATTCAATCATCACACCTCATATCAAGGCTTATGTTGCACAAAATGGTGAGGTTGAGCAATACGAATGCAAGTCAAAGGGAATTAGGGTGAATAAATCTTGTGTGACCCAAACACAGAAATATAACAGAGGCCTTAAGAAAGATCATGGGAAGTCTGGCTCAGAGAAGTTTAACCAAGGGAAATTAGCTAAGCAGTTGTCTATTCGCAAGTTTCCCCTATAATATATGGTGTTGAACCTTCATCAGAAAAGGTGACAAGTTCATTAAAGTTTAAGGTGAAGATAAATGGTATTGCAACAATGAAATTGGATGGTGTGTCACTATCTAAAGAGTTGCATTTAGAAAAAGCAAACAAGCTTGGACAAGTGTAGGTCTTATATTAGTTGTGTGACCATCCACATGAAATAGTATTACAGTGACATTCTTAAAAAAATGGATTCTCAACAATCCAATTCTAAACTTTAATTCACTTCTTTATTCAACAGAGTATGGAGATCACATACCTCGGATAATGTGGAGCATATGTCCATGCATAGTGAATAGAGTCCTTGAAAGTCTTCCTGCATGTTGAGACAATATATTGAGTAACGTGCATATGCAACCACCATCTTTCTTTCTTAATAATAACTACACCTNCATGCATAGTGAATAGAGTCCTTGAAAGTCTTCCTGCATGTTGAGACAATATATTGAGTAACGTGCATATGCAACCACCATCTTTCTTTCTTAATAATAACTACCCCTCCAAGCCATATCCAGATGTATCATATCCAAAAATAAATCTAAGAACTAGAAACATATTCTCATCCATATCCTATTTCTGTTATGGTAACTACAACTCAAAACCTACATAAGTTCCATATGGTAAACAAGTAATATCTGACATAAAAGGAAAAATAGCACTAATTCTTAGATCACGAACATGAGAATTAGATGTGTCATTAAAGGAAAAGAGAATTATAAAGTAAGCTTCCTACGCTTTTCAAGAAAATGAATACTTTTCAATAAAACCAAACAAGGATAAGCAGGAAAGCCAAATAACAAAAATCGTAAAAACCAAGTATGGAATATGCCATGTACATGTATCCAAAGTACTTGATGTTGAATTTTAAGGGTTAGAGGAGTTTTAATTGAAGTAGTAAACTTTAATGCATGAACGTATAAAATCATATTCAAAACAGTACTACTGTAACAAAATTTGAACTAAAATAAACAAAGATATTTTTCATCTCTTTCAACTTAACGCTCCATTATTCATTGCGTTAAAATTGGTCCTCGAGAATCATCAAATGCCATGTATAGTCCACACAAGTCTGAACCCATAATTTTCATCTCCTTCAACATTAACACTACCGAAAGTCCACATTCGAGAGTGTTTAAGTTGAACGAGATGAAAGTTATGATTTAAACTTATCTCATATGTGTCTTGTCTTATCTTGTACATTATTTTATGAAATTATACATTACAATTGTATCACAAATAAAACATTAGGAAGGTAATACTCTAGATTATGTTGTAAAAGGGTCAATAAATATAAATTTTTTGAAAGAACAATGATACATTGTGAGATTAATGCATGAACATATGAAATTAGATTCAAAACATTACTGCTATAATAAAATTTGAACTCTATAAACAAACATAATTTTCATGTCTTTCAACTTAGCTCTCCATTATTCACTGCGTTAAAGTTGGTCCTTGATAATAATCAAATTCCATGTACAGTAATAACATGATAAAATAATGTACAACAGATATCAATAGTACATAATCATAATCAATATTTGAATCAACCATGTTCTCAGATTTTTCATATTTGATCTTCTCACCGAAGGGACAAGTCAATCTAGAAAAATAATTGATGTACCTTGAGAGAGATCCAGAGAGGGTTAAAGCATAAGCATACTGACAACATACTGACCCAAAATTATTAGTCAGCAAGCATATTCATACCCAGTATAGTCATGATGTCAAGGGACACACAGTCATGCTAGGTAAGGATGTAGTCACATACTGTAGAGACACACATGCATAGTTTGCACAATCATGCTTTAAAAAACATAGTCCACCCATAAAGTGAAACTCACTGTCACGTTGGGGAATACCCCACAATCCGCACAAGAAAACAATCTCATGGTCACCTAATGGTCACGCTAGGGAAGGACCCATAGTCCACCTGAGAAAACAGATCATGTTCATGCTGGAGAAGGACACACAGTCCACCAAGAAAATGGATCACAGTCACGTTGGGGAAGGACCCAAATTACACTCAAGAAAATAGATCATAGTAATGCTAGTGAAGCACCCACAATCGACCAAGAAACAAATCATGGTCATGTTGGTGAAGGACCCACTTTCCACCCAATAAAATAGATCATGGTCATGATGGAGAAGGACCTAACAAGGTATCACCAAGGCACAGATTTTTCAGCTGTGTTGAAGGACCAACATTCCACCAAGAAAGTGCAAAGAAACAAATGATGGTCACGTTGATGAAGGACCTGAAATCCACCAAGGAACAAACTCATGGTTACACTATGGAAGAACCCACAGTCCACCCAAGAAACAAGCCACGGTCACAGTGGGGGAGAATACACAATCCAACAAAATCACAGTCACGCTAGTGCAAAGTAACCACGTGGAAGGTGTAACAAGGAAAGCCCAGTCACGGGGGTGGTGTAACAAGATATCACATGGAGAAACAACAAATATCATGAAAATATCACGCAGAGGGAGAGAGATCAATCATGCTGAGCAGTATACCACGAACTGGATCCATCTCTCATGTTAAATTGAAAATTTAATTTATAATCTAGATTTTCCTTAAGATAAGATATCAAAACATTAATAAACTTCACCTATGGACCAATTAAGATAAAGGATCATGAGTCAACCAAGGGGGCCACAAAAAAACAAACAACAAACCCAAAAGATCAAGGTGAACCATATAAGGTGGACATGCAACTCCTTTATAGGACCAACAAGAAAAATAATATTTTCTCTCTCTCAAGGTACATTGTTTTATATATTTTTTTCATCACTGTATAAGATTAATTAGTTATAGAAATTAGAACCACTCCATACCCACTCCATACCACAACGGGTGCACAACAATGAGTTTTATAACAAGATATTTCCACTCCCTAGCCATCTTTCAATCAACAACAGTCACAATTTCCTAATGATTTAATATGCACTCCACACAAACATGAAAAAATTAAACAACATGATATTCCATTTAAGAAAACATTTAGAAAACACATTTCAAGAAACACACATTAAGTAATATTCCATTTAAGTATTGAAGTAGCAAAATAAAGTATATGAAAAATCTAACATGGGCATGGACATAGCTGAATTGGCTCGTTAAGCCGATTACAACTACAAGAGACACAACAGCCAAAGAAATCAAGAAGTTAGCACAAGATGGGTTTGCTAAGGTAAGAACATGACTTGATTCATTATGTGATGTAGTTTTTAAGAAAGTGCTAGAGGTAGAGACTGTGCAGGACTTTGGCTAGATTAACACTGGGACATGGGTTTAGAAGGTACAAATTCACCCAACTGTGATTGATACCGATAGAGATGATCTAAATTCCTCTCTACAACAATTACATGAATTTTCCTTCAACATCCACATGTTTTACAAATAGACGTTTGTGCATATGTAAAGAGTTGCCAATCAGGAGTTGGAAAACAGAGAACAAAATATCAGCAATCAATTTTTGTGATTGCAAGAGAAGGAGGCAGAAGCACAGAAAGAGGTCGAAGCATTGAAGAAGGCACAAGAGGATTTGAGGGCCAATAGCACTGAGGAGATTACAAGGATGAAAAGGGAACAAGATCGGCTAATGATCGAGAAGGAGCGACTCTCAGACCATAGGGCACAACTTGAAAAAGTAATTTCTGAATTGTAAGAACAAGTGCCAAAATTTGTTGTAGATGAGGATGTAGAAGCTAAAGTACAAAGGCTTGGGACAATAATTGTGCAACTGGAGCATAGAAACAATATTTTGAATACTTTGGTACATCTAGACACACCACCAAAAGAAGTCCCAGAAAGGAAAAGCGCCATAGAAAATTTGGTGACACATCTAGAGGAGATGGAACAGGAAGAAAATAAGGCAATTGAATCGACTATGCAATTTTGGGACAGCGTAGTCTAGGACGAGAAATTAGAGAAACTGACCAAATAGTTGCAAGAGGTAGAGGGGAATTTGGAGACATTAAAGACACCACTAAGAGCACTGCCACCAGCCATTAAAATCACCAAGTCTGTGGAGCTGAAGGAGTTGCAACAGTGCATTGGAAAGGCGCAGGAGCATTAGAGGAAGTGCATTACACATTTAGATGAGTTTTAAGATATTGGCATGTAGATTTCGGTTAAGGAAGTTTATTTGCTAGAGGTAGTTCAACAAGGAAAAAAGTAGGTTGCTGATAAGGTGGTGGAGCACCCATTGGCACCTGATTTGACAGGAAGTCAGGAGATTACTGAGAAGGTCAAAGAACAGGTGAAGGAGATTACTCAACAGTATGAAGACTTCAAGCTAAATATCAATGAGTACACCATGTCTAGTTGATGTAGCTCAAGGGAGAACCATAAGATTGTGTTGGGGACTTGTTGGCAGGTGGTTTTGGGATAAGTTAGTTGTGCTACATCGAGGTTGTTGCTCAAGGTCAAATACATTGCACAAGAGGGAAAATGACACGCAAGTCGGTGTTGTATTATTTTATGTATGTCTTAGTCATGTTTTATAGTTTTAGAACACATTTTGTGGATAGTGGTCACTATTTTGAAGAATAAGTTAAGAATTAGTTATCAAGCTAGTTAAGTGGACCACCGATGTAAAGGCACAAGCCTATAAGTAGATCATGAATTGCAAATGTTATTGTCTCTTAGACACTTCACTTTTCTTGATCTTTTGAGACAGAGTTCCATTATGAACTTATTGATATGTGTATGCAACGTGAGGAACTATTTTGGAGAATCTATGTTTTTGTGTGGAATTTAATATGACATGACGAAAGTTGAGCAAAATATTTGGGTCATTTTATGTTTTCCTATTTTACTGTCTTATGCGACTCAAATATGAATGCAATGTGTATCTACGACATGGATCTTTAAATGATGCAATGTTTCCCTATATTATCTGATGTTATTATGTTAGATATATTTGCGCATCAATGTTTTACTGCAATTCTGGTATGATAATGTGATCTATTAAATGATGATGTGGGTTTGTTAACGCATATGTTGAATGACTAGATCCGTTGAATAATTTTGTGCTAAGTTAATAAGTAGATGCACATGGTCCTCCTTCATTCTGCGAAAACTTGGTTATTTCATCTCTCCCTCTAAAATATTGGGTGAGACTTAATCCACTCTTTAGGTGTTGCAAGGTGAGGTAAAACCTGTCTAAGTCAGTCCACAGTGAGATTGTGGTGGTTTGGTGTTGATAGAGAGGGAACCCCTGTTGTCTGAGTTTGTGTCAACATTGCTCTAGCTTTGAAGTCATGATTTCCAATGGGGGAACCTTACCTTCCAAAGGTAAGTGTCATAATGTGTGAATCTCTATTGGGGATTATAACTTTCCCTCTCACATGTTCCCTTGCCATTAGATGGATGTGATGTAGTTTTGGGCACTCAATGGTTATGCATAGTTGGACCCATTTTATGGGATTTTGATGAAATTTGGATGCATTTTTCAGTCAATCCAAAAAAGCACAAATTGAATGGATTACAAACAGGGTCTCTTGGCATCATCAGTTCACATCGCATGGAAAATATCCTTAAGAAAAGTTCACATGATGTCATGGATTAGCTCCATTTCATTCAGATCCAACCTTTAGCAGTATCAACTACTCCCTTGGATCTACAAAAAAATTTGGATTGATATGCATGTGTGTTTGCTAATACAATGGGATTTCCACCTTCAATACCAAAGGAACATCGTATTCTGCTTCATCCTAGAAGTGTACCTCCCAACATGAGGCATTATCGCTACCAGTTTCACCACAATACAAAGATTGAGATGCTTGTTTGGGACTTACTAAAGAAAGGTATTATTCTCCCTAGTACCAGTTCCTTCTCTTCACCAGTTCTTCTATTTGGGACTTACTAAAGCAAGGTATTATTCTCCCTAGTACCAATTCCTTCTCTTCACCAGTTCTTCTTGTTTGAAAAAAAATGGGTCATGGCAACTCTGCATTGAATTTAGGGCACTTAATCACATCATAATCAAGGATAAGTTTGCAATTCCTATTGTCGATGAGATTCTATATGAGCTTCATGGTGCTCATTTTTTCTCCAAGTCAGATCTTCGTTCCAGGTATCACCAAATTCAAGTTAATGAGGATGATATCCCTAAAACTTCTTTCCACACACATGATGGCCGCTATGAATTTTTGGTCAAGCCATTGGGCCTCACGAATGCTCCTTCCACATTCCAGGAATTGATGAATAAAATATTCCATCGCTATTTGTGAAACTTCATTATGGTATTCTTTGATGATATCCTCATCTATAGTAAAACATGGGATGAGGATATCCAACATCTAGATCTTGTACTACAACTTTTCAATGATAATAATCTCTATTCCAAATAGTCTGAATGTGTTTTTTGGTAGAAGGAAGTAGAGTATCTCAAGCATATTGTTTCAGAACAAGGGGTTCATGTAGATCCTACCAAAATAGATGACATGAAACATTCGCCGCATCCTTATATATGTTGAAGATACTTTGTGTGTTTTTGGGACTGAATAACTACTACCACAAGTTTGTCAAGGATTATGGGAAGATGAAGCCCTATTAACAACTCTACTGAAACATTATGTTTTTACATGGACACCTACTGCTGAGTGTACATTTGACAAACTGAAACAAGTTATGTGTACCACACATGTTCTAGCTATGCCTGATTTTTCCAAGCCCTTCACTATTGAGAGTGATTCTTGCGACAATGGGCTAGGTGTTATCCTCCTTCAAGATGAGCATCCCATTGCGTTCAACAACAAATCCATTTGAAGTAAGAATTTAGTCACCTCTACATACGAGAAGGAAATGATGGATATTTTTCATGCAATACAGAAGTGGAATCCATACCTCTTAGGGAATCATTTCTACATCAAGACTGGTCACCCGAGTCTAAAATATTTCCTGGAATAATCGGTCTCATCCCCAACAAAATAGAAATGGGTTAGAAAACTCATCGATTATGACTATGAGATCACTTACAAGAAGGGTAAGGACAATCTTGTGGTAGATTCGTTTTTCGGCACATTTCATGACCATGCTTCTATTTCATCTATTTATATGCCTATTCCAAATTGGTTACAATATATTCAGCAAGGCTATGTCAATGATTATTCCTTATCTGAAATTATCCAGCAGTTGGCCAGTAATCCTTCTAATGTACCACATTACTTTTGAGATGTAGCTTCTTTGATATACAAGGGTCATATGGTGCTTTCCTAGAGCAGAGTTATTCACTGGGATGTCTTCTATGAACTCCATGCTTCTCCATCAGCAGGGCACTCTGTGTTCCTCAAAATGTATGAGCGGGAATGACGTAACTTATTTTGGAAGGGAATGAAATAGGAAATTCAATAGATGGTTTCCAAATGTGATACCTCCCAACACCACAAGGGTGAAACTACACTCCTCCCGGGATTTCTCGAACCCTTTCCCATCATTACATGGATTTGGATGGATATTTCAATGGAATTCATTGAAGGGATCCCTAAATCTAGAGGGAGGACTGTAATATTGGTTGTGGTTGATCGAATCTCCAAATATAGTAATGTTTTTTCTCTCAGCCATCCGTATACCGCCTCCTCATATGCACAAATTTTCATGGACCATATATTCCTTCTTCATGGAATCCCTTCTTCCATTGTCTCAAACTGCAATACAACTTTCACAAGTCATTTTGGGACCGAACTCTTTCTCCTTACTCACACGAAACTAAATATGAGTTCAGGATATCACCCACAAATAGATGTTCAGATCGAAGTCATCAAAAAATGTTTGGAAACTTTTATTCATTTCTTCACCTCTGAATAGCAGAATTAGTGATAAAAATGAATCCCTATCACTGAGTGGTGATACAATACTTCCTACCATGCTGCGTCTAAAATGATTCCATATGAAGCGGTTTATGGTTTGGCACCTCCAGCGCTCCTTCCATACACCCCCAACATTTCACCAGTTTAGGAATTTGACATGGTTCTTTGAAACTGAGATAATGTTCTTCACATTCTATAGGACAATCCACATGGCAAGAAATTGCATGAAACAACACACCAATTAGCACAGTTGTGAGTGCAGTTTTTAGGTCGGTGATATGGTTTTCTTCGTATGCATCCCTACAAGCAATCCTCCCTAGAACTCAAAGTGAATCAAAAGTTCGCTCCAAATTTCTATGGGCCATATAAGGTCCTTCAGAAGATTGGGTCTGTTTCTTATAAATTGGAACTTCCTCCTTCTTCTTTCATTCACCCAATAATTCATGTCTCTTGTCTTAAGAAAGTGATTGACTCCAACATCATATCACAATCTATTTTACCAGAAATGGATAATGAAGGATTCATAATTTTGGAACCAAAGGCCATACTTTATAAGAGAAATCGTCCGCTTTTTTCTCGGTCAATTACAGAGTTCTTAATCCAATGGCATGACATGTAATCAAGGGATTCTACATGGGAACCACTCATTCATATTCAAAAAAAGTTTTCACATCTAAATATTTGAGGACAAAGATTTTCTAAGAGGGAGGGGATGTTAAGAATGCATGTCAACTCTCCTCTTTATTTTGTTAGTATATTTTGTCAGACACATATGCTTTGTAAGTTGTCCCGTTAGTATGTTGTGTTACCCCACATTCATTGGGAATAATAGTTGTTAATTCATCTAGTTCATATGTTGTATTATCCCACATTCATGGGGAGTAATAGTTGTTTATATTATACTTAGTACATAAGTATGTGTTGAGGCTAATGAAGGCATCGAAGAATTATTTGTATTGATCTTTCTCAAAGGAGGTTTCCCCCTCGAAGTGGCCTACGATAAATAAAATATCTTATGTGCTATGTTATTTCTATTATATCATGCATTCTCATTGTTATTGCAGGAGGTTCCTCACAGCGGAGCACTCATTTTATTTATAAAAAATAATAATGTAAAACTTTCAAAATGCGTAGATTATAGACAATTAAATAAGATGATGATTGAAAACAAGTATCCTTTACAAAGAATAGATCAGTGGAGAGAAAATATTTTCATAAATTGATCTCAGATCAGGATATCATCAGGTACGTGTTAAAGATGAAGATATCCATAATACTTCTTTTCGAACACGATATGGACACTATGAATTTGTGTTAATGTCATTTGGTTTGACAAATTCCCCTACAACATTTATGAACATGATAAACAATGTGCTAAGTATATTTTTGGATATTTTTTTTCTATTATTTATTGATGATATTTTAGTATATTTCGAGAATGAGGAATAGCATGAAGAACATTTACGAAAGGTTTTGCAAACTTTGAAGGAACCTCAGTTATATGTGAAATTGAGTAAATGTGACTTCTATAAAAATGAGGTACAATACTTGGGACATGTTATCTCAGAAAAGGGAATAGTAGTTGATCCAACTAAAATCAAGGAAATACTGGAATGTCTTGTACCAAAAGATGTTCATGATATAGGATCCTTTATGGGATTAACATGATATTGTTGTAGATTCATAAAAAAAATTCAGAATAGCTCATCCTATAAAAACTTTGCAAAAGAAAAGTGTTCGATTTATCTAGAGTCAACAGTGTCAAGACAACTTTGATAAATTGAAATATTTATTGATGAATTCACCAATATTAAGAATTGTTGATCCATGTAAGGACTTTATAGTATGTATTGATGCAAGTAAAGAATGTTTGGGAGGAGTTTTAACTCAAGAAGGCCATGCAATTTGTTATGAATACAAGAATTTATAAGAGCATGAAAAAATTATGTAGTACATGATATGGAGTTGGTAGCTATTATTAATGCCCTTAAGATTTGGCAACATTATGTAATAGGGAATAAATTCTTATTATTAATTGACAATATTGCGTTAAAATACTTATTTGATAAAAAAATGAGTTCTCATCAAGACAAATGGCTTTGATTCTTGAGTGAGTATGATTTTGAGATTAAGCACATAAAATGGAATGAAAACATAGTAGACGATGCACTAAGTTGACAACAACATGAGATGTGTTCTGTACTAATTAGTGAGTATGAACCTAAATTTAAAACATTGTTGAAGAAAGCATCAAATAGTGATGAGAGATATATAAAGTGAATGGAAAAATTTATTAATGAAATAGTTAGAACTAAGGAAAACCTGTATCAGATTAATACAGAACGATTTTTACATTTCAAAAATCTAATATATGTACCCAATCAAGATAATATAAAATAGACCATCTTCATATAATTACATGATATCCCGTATGTACGACATCCTAGATATCAAAACTTTATAACAACCTTAAAAAATGATTTTTATTTCCCAATTATGAAGAGAGAAGTCACCGATTGTGTGGACCAATGTTTGACCTATCAATAGGTTAAAGATATTCATCGACATCCAATTAGATTATTACAGCCTATGCCCATTCCTGAATGGAAATGAGAAACTATAACTATGGATTTTATTACAGCTTACCGAGAACAAAGAAGCAGAATGACTCCATTATGGTTGTAGTAGAAAAATTAAGTAAAGTAGCCCATTTTATACATGTAAAGTCAGCTTATAAACATGTAAATATTACTGATATATTTATGAAAGAGATCTTCGGACCACATGGGATTCCAAAAATAGTTATTATAGACTGGTATGATAAATTCACTTCAAGATTCTAGATGACATAACTTAAGGGTATGGATACAAAATTGAATTTCAGTAGAGCCTATCATCTGCAAATAGATGGACAGACTGAGCGGTTGAATCAAGTCCTGGAGGACATGTTAAGAATGTATGTGATTGTAATGTCCCCAAAAATTGAAAAAAATAATAATTATAGGCTAGTAAAAAACTACCCAGAGGGAATCATTATTACTCATGTGGAATTACATGTGATACTTAAATTTCGATCTCTTCAGAAACTGCTCATAATGTGTTGTTAATCTCTTATCCATTCAGTGATTATTAGTTTGTTCACTTCTTATGTCTTAATTCTGTTATTTCAAATATTTGTACATCTTAGTTATTACTGTCGGTGAGTTAGTGAATTGTATAGTTCATTGATTTACTTCTCCACATGTGTTCTTTGTTTATTAAGTATAAACTAACTTAACTTTGTTGATGGGAATAAAGTGGTGGAGTGGCAGGACTAGTTCTCCCATGATGATCTGAGAGGTAAGGTATTACTTGGTTATGCAGGCTTACTTAGTTCAATCAAACTATGGCACCTTTCTCTTTTGTTTACGCAGTTCATTACTTGAGATGGGATTAGATGTATAGTGTGTTGATAGCCTTGGTCATCGATAACCTGCTGCTAGTTATTACATTGCCTATCGACTTATTTTTTCAAAATTAGTAAGTGTCGTTATCATCAATTTCGCCATTACGGCTAAATTTCCTGTACATTGATTATTCTTTATTATTGTCTTAAATTCGTCCTTTTTAGATGTCATTAATATCTTTTCGTGCTATGTATATTTTTACTATATATTCTTTTTAACTTTTCCTATTCTCTTTTATTGGTAGGTTATTAATGGTTTGAGAGTAGAGCTTTGGATTTGATAATCCAAGAGATTTTCATGGCATACTTTATATGTGATGGTGCTTAAGCCTAAACACCTTAACACTATGGTATTAAACCCTAAGCTCTAAAACCATGGACTAAACCTTATATACATTCCTAAGCAAGGGTCATAAACTTTGAACTAGCACAACCTATGACTAAGTATTATGGTAATGCTATCACAGTGCAAGCTTTGTAATGTGATAATGTTGATGTTTAATGTTTGGGGTGGCATAGTATATGGTATAAACCATATGTTATAGGGTTTAAGCAATGGTATGAAGGGTGGTGATAATCGATACTTTGTAACAAGTCGTGACTATGGGAGTGGGTTTGTGGAAATGTTAATGGACTCCAGCCTAGTGTATTTAATGCTTGTGGGAAAGCATGACAGCCTTCCCCTTAGGCTTGGCTCATGATGAATGTGTAATGCATTTGACATTTGGGGTTTCGTTGTTTGGCTCTGTGTAGAGGTATGGACATGGAGGTGACGTCCATCTTGTGAAGGTAAGCCCGCGTGAATTTATAAGCTTGTGAATTATTTGGTTTATAGTTTGAAAGAAATGGCATACTCCTCATCCCCATTTGGTTTTTGCTTGCAGGTGCCAAAAGGGATGGAGGGAAGCGTGGCTACAACACAGTTGGATCCCAGCGTTGCATTTGTGGCCATAGTAAGCATGCTCATAAATATTATGCTTGTCACCCTTCAATCATGTCGCAAGGATAAGTTTCGACTGGTTATTTGGTTGGGGTTTGATGCTGTATCGAAACCGATTTCACCTTCAGGGTTTGAATACAAACTTGGTTATTTTTAATGTTGAGGCATTCTGTTGTGACTTGATTCTTAGGCCATTCATATCTGTGTAATATTTATTTTTGGTTATGTAAAACGTTAATGTTATGGTTTTGGGCTTTTATAGCCATGGGTTGCACCATTGCAAGCAATGGTGCCATATCCCATTGGCACGCCTGTGTAAAACCTTGCTTTCGGCCTTTAATGGTGACTGTGCATAGACATTTGGGAAAATCTATGTAAATAGATGTAAGCATTTTTTTATATCAGTTGTAAAGGTTTATGGTGTCTGAGATTTCCTCCTGCATTTTAATCTAGCTCTGTAATTAAATAAGTTGGAGTTTTTAATGGGCAGAGGCATACACCTTAGCGGATGCTCTTTGTGTAATTGTTATTGATTAGTTTGATAAATGTAAATCTCAACCATGTGTGTGAAATCCATGCCGTCATTGGCATGATCCTTCCCATAGTGCTATGATAGCTTGTATTTTCATTGTTTACGGCATCTGGTTCTTATGTGATAATTGGGCTGTGTTTTAAAATGTTATTTGACTTTGGCCATGAATTATGTGAGCACTGTGTATTAAAATTTTAGTGGGTTTCATGGAGGCCAGGGTATGCATACCCTCGATGGCACTCATTGTTTTCAAATAAATTGGACTCTGTATTAAATGTTTAGCGGTTGAGGCCGTGCTGTAGCTAGAGTCTTACGACCTCTCTGGTAGCATAGGAATTTTAATTATATGGCAATGGTGTGAGTCATGGCCTGTGTGATTAATACTGTGTGGCTATATTTGGTAAAAGGGGTCATGGCCAGTGACTGAGCATACGACCTTCGTCGTTTTGGGCCAGGGCGATTTCAAACTGTGAAATATTTTATAAGAAATAATATAAATGGTAATAGGAATTTACTTTATGGATTTTGTTATTTGTTTTTATTATGGTTCTTATTGTGGAATATTTTTAATGAAATTTGTAATATGGTTACAGACCTTGAAAGATCTTGGATGGGTTATTTAATTTTTAGAAATAAATGCATAGTTAGTTTTTATAGAGATTTATACCCGATAGTCTTACTTATATGTATATATAATTATTTTATAAAATAATTATGGTGATCAGTAATACCCTAGGGTATCTATATAGTATATTTACTTCTTTAAAATTACTCCTATGATTAAATCTACTATAATCTGAAACACATGTCTCTATTGACAAATGTAATATGTCAGTAGAGATATAAGTAATAGATGAACATTTAAATAGCAGGTCTAGATTTACCTAGTCTACAATATTAATTTCTAAATATGAAAATGAATACAGAACACAAATTTTAAAGATGGTAACCTAGCTATATACATCCTATGATAATATTTCCCATCCTAGGAATATTGAAGAAAAATAAAGACCCTAGAAAAATATAGGCAGAACATCAATTATCTAGGGTTAGTAAAATATATAGAAGCTTTTACATAAAGCAGCTAGCATTTTACCCTAGAATGAACTTTGACATACTAAGAATTCGTACTTGTGATTTATCTTCCTAAAGCTCCTTTAATGGCCAAACCTGCACACTTTTCAAATAACCAGCATTATCAATTTAAGACAGATCTGACCTCTGATTTTGATGACCAAATCACATGTGAACTACCATGTTCCTCCTAACCATGACCCCGAACCATTCCTAGTTCTAATCCAGATCCCCCCAAGTTGGACTCCAACAAGCAAGTAGCTTAGTGCTCATAAGGTAGGGTTTCCTAATTGGTATTCATTTCTCAATCAGTCATCTTTTCTTTGTAGGAGAGAATTCTCCAAGAAAACAATTGAGAGCAAAAACAGGAAGAATAATAATTCTCCAAGAGAAAAATCAGACCCCAAGCCTTTGCTTGGCTTGAGTCTCTATAAGCATACTTTTCAGTCAAAGGGGTTGTTAAATAAAGAAATACTTGATTTCTTGATTTAACCCTTTTTAATTTACTGGGGTAATTTTCAA
The DNA here is from genome assembly GCA_001517045.1 of Pseudotsuga menziesii. Taxonomy (NCBI): domain Eukaryota; kingdom Viridiplantae; phylum Streptophyta; class Pinopsida; order Pinales; family Pinaceae; genus Pseudotsuga; species Pseudotsuga menziesii. The sequence goes on along the minus strand of LPNX010152921.1, from coordinate 178,034 downwards.
TTCTTAACCTAGGAACTTTTAACTAGTTCCTAGTTAGTCTTTCATAGTTATTTCACTATTTATTAGTCATTTAATAATAAATAATAATTGGTGGAGCTTCTCTTCTTTTTTTATTCAATTATATAATTAATCATAATTAATTATTTATACATACTATGTATAAAATACATAGTATTAAAATACTATGTTAACATTTGTTTTCGAGCATCATGTATCATGATACCTATACATAACGACACTTCCTTATGAAGGTCAAGTAGATAAATAGCTGAGGTTTACTAGGATAGGAAAATCTAAACATCCTTGCATGTTGGATTTCCCTCATATAACATGGTAGCTCTTCATTGCTTTGATGAGAATACAGAAATTCAAAATTTCATTTAATCACTTATAAATAACTATGATGATGATCAATATTTTTCTCAAGCCATTTTCCCTCGAAAGTTATTAAATTCTTCTCAGTAACCGCTAGCGCTTACCAGATCCCATACTCAATGCCTATAGCAGGGAGTTACAAACATAGTGCAATTCTAGAGATTTTTCTCAACACTAAATGCTAGGATGTACTTGTACAATACACCTAGGGATACAATGGCCAAAGATCCAACACCCCAGAGCTTATGGTCAACATCAACATGGAATGCTCCAAAGCTTATGCCCAAAATTTCCAATAATATTTTCATGTGTTCCAGAGGTTTATGCTCAACACAAAATGTAAGTACTCATGTGCTCCAGAGCCTCTTGCTCAACACAAAACATCTCATTGATCATGTGCTTCAGGGTCCATGCCCAACACAAACATTTCATCAATTATGTGCTTTAGGGTCCACGCCCAACATGAAACATATATATCATCAACAATTGTCTTATGTCCAATATACAAAACAAATCATCATGCTTATATGTAGTGGGGTCTTTGACCCAATATAAAATAAAACATAAATATAATGATCATGATCAATAGGCTTATACCTATAAATGGTAGGTCCAAAATTCGGGACATTACATCCCTCCCCACTTAGTACAACACCATCCCTAGTGTTTTAGGGACTTTGAATGATCATGAAACAAGGAGGGGTAAGCCTTTCTCATGGTGGCCTCATTCTCCTAGGTAGCTTCACTTACCTCAAAGTGCTTCCACTGCACTTTCAATTGTACTACTGTGTGCTTTCGAAGATGCACTTCTCTCTTGTCCAATATATGGAAAGGCTCAGGGGAAAATTCCCCCTCAGGTTCAACCTGTAATAAGGACCAATCAATGACATTCTTAGTGTCATAAACATATTTATTTAATAAACATGCATGGAAAAAATTATGAAATCTTATGTGCATAGGTAATTCTAATTCATAAGCCACTAGTCCTTTCTTGGCCAAAATTTCAAAAGGTCCACAAAACCTAGGTGCCAACATACCACACCTACCCAAGCTCAACGAGCTCCGTTTCACTTTCACTTTTAAGTAGAAATTCTCACCTACTAGATAGTATTTATCTTTTCTTTTCTTATCCGCATAAATTTTCTGAAGGTCTTGTGCCTCTTTAAGGTTTCCATGTGTTGATGTAATAGTAACTTCAGAATGTATTCATCCATATCTCTTATGTATTGTAACTTGATATTTATTCTAAGATGTATTGTAATGTATTTGAGTCATGTCATACCCCGATGTTTATTCCAGGAAGTTTATATAATGAGAAAGTCATGTCAAGTCATTGTGGGTAACCCTCTTATTGGTCAAGGGTTAAAGTCCCCACAGTTGTGGGGCCCTTGGGTTATTAGACTATCCTAGTGAATTCGACCCTAGGTGACTCATTGTATGTCAGGAAAATAGTCCCCACCATTATGTTACCCTCCTATTGGTCAAAGGAGGCAAATTTCCCACAAGTGGTGGGGCACTAGGGTTATTAGACACTCCTAGAGATGTCAGCTCTAGTAAGTAATTGTTAAGTGAGGCCGACATGTTGGAGTGGGTTCCAAGTTAATGGAAGAATATAAATAGAGAGTGAGAGACTCTCTATTTATCATACTCATACACACACACTCACTCATTGGGGTGCATGAGTGAGAGAGGATAAGCTCTCTCTGTGAGAGAGAGAGAGACTCCTGCTATCGAGAGATCATCTTACTGTTTTCCTGTTTTACCTTTGGTGCTAATTCTATCTCTAAGGAAGCTCCAGGGTTTTCTCTTTTATGTTTTCCCTAAGGAAATTTTTTTGTGTCTCTTATCTCTTGTGTTGTGCTTATGTTTTATTGTTGTGCTTGTTATTCTCTCAGTTAAAAGATCCTAAGATCATAATGCTAGCTTGAATGCTAAAAATCTAACATGGTATCAGAGCTAACCTGAGAAGTAGACATTGTGCAGCTGCAAAATCTAGGGATTATTACTTTTTGGGTCTCTCTCCATAATCCATCAGCAAACGTATGCTAGGCTGACTCTCCATTGAAGGGCACATCTTTCTGTCGAAGCAGAATTCGATTCCGAGCATTTTCAGTTTTCAATGCGGAAATTAGGGCTTTCTACAAAAGAGGAATTTTCAAGTGAGCCTAACATAGGATTTTTCTCCTCATCAAAATTGAAGTTTAGAGACCTATATCAATATTTGTGGTTGGGTGAAAATCTAAGAAAGTCAAAACCTAGTTTGACCTCTAGCTAGAAAAACCCTAAATACTAAAACTACTAAGTTTTGGTACATTCAGTATATCCTGCGATTGGAGAAGTCTCAGGAGCTGAAACATGAAGGGTCAAAATATAGAATACTGATGAACATTGTCTCCAAAATTCAGCCTTAGATTCACTACATTTTGGGAGATATGATCTCTCCAAGTTAGGATTCCATCCTATTCCAAAATTCATCCCTAAACAGGACACCTAGGGAGAATTGCAATATCTTGGGATACATAGGTCCAAATGGAATTCCTAAAGATGTTCCAAAAAGGGCAAAAAATTTAATTTCTATGGTCTAAATTTCAGACTTAGAAGATGAACTAGTGACACGTGGAAGTCTGTACAACTTTGTTGTTCTGAACAGATCTCTAACATGTCACCTTGGGAAAAGGATCATAGATCACAATTGGTGAAACCAATTCTAATGAAACCTATGGTGTTGGATCAGGGACATGTGTGGTTACCTCCATGGAAAATTTCAGACATAGAGGAGTCATAATTATGGTGATATCATAGAAACACTAACAGGAATTTATGTAGGAGAAATTAGAAAACTAGGGCTTCCTGTTCCGAGAGCTTCCCTCCACCGTTTTCAGAAAAGGAGTACATTGGATAGCTCCATTTGAAGAGATCTATCTGTCTATTCAATCAGATCTGAAAGATTCTAAGTTTTGAAAATTAGGGTTGTTAGGATATTTAGACACTTAGGAGTTAGTTAAGATCAACTTGTGTAATATATCCATTAGGTAAAACTGTGTTTCTTTAGTATGCATTTGTAAATATTCTAATCCGATGGTCATGATATGTTCTAGACATAGAGTGATGTGACGGTTCAACTTCTCTTAGATCATACCTACCATTCATCCATGGATTAACACCCAATTGGTCTATGATCTCTATTTAAAGAGCATAGAGGTTCCTTGGCTAGTTGATCGATTATGAGAAGCTCATGTAACTTTCTTTCTTTTGCATAATAAATTGCTCCAAGTAGCTATTTGGTTGGGGCCATGGAATGTTTCCCTCTCAAGGGTTTTAACCACGTGACAAACATTGGTGTATTGATCTGTGATTCATTTGTGTAAAGTGGTTTCTCTTGGTGTTTGGTCCTTTGGGAGTACCCTATGTACCCTAACATGGTATCATAGTTTTTATGAAGAGCCGCTTTCGGTTTTGATCAATATCTGGGACTAGTGTTGCCAAAACTTTGAAAGGGTTTCTAGTTCTGAATTTTCTATGCATTTTTGTCCTGTGAGAGCTATTCCATTGTGTTTGGAGTGTCGTTTCCATTAGGAAATATTTTTCATTTCACCGAAAACCATTTCTGTTTGTTCCAGAAACACCCATTTCGGAAAATTTGAAGGTATAAAGTTATAGTGATGGATTTGTTTTATTTTTTTAAATCTCTCATATTTTATCAGTCTTATTATTAGATTTTTTTTGTTTTAGTCTCGGACTGTTGCCTTCCCTGGATTCGTATGCTCTTTGCCGTGCACCTTGCGCGATCGCAGCGAATCAGAAACACTGAGGGAAATTTTTTTTTCTTGTCTTCTCGGCTACGTATGCTCTTTGCCGTGCACCTTGTTTGATCATGGCAAATCAGAAAAAACGAGAAAACTTGAAAACATAGACTTTCTGGGTAAGCTAACCAAGATCTAACTCCATTGTGTGGAAAAATATTTTTTTGTTTTAGTTTTTCGTTTTTTGTGTGATTTGCAGGAAAAAAAAGCAAGCAAAAAGAACAAGAGAGAAGAGTTAAAAAAAAAGCCTCCTTCCTCTTTCCATACTTTTACGTACCTTTTAAACTTACCTCACTTTGTCCAAAATTGCTTTACTCCTTGATAAGTCTTGATTTCAAGTCTTATCAAGCTACTTTTTAGTGCATGCAATTTCTATTCTCAAGTTACTTTATTGTAAAAGTGTATCTCACATAAATAAAATAAAATAAAAAGTAAGTCACTTAAGTCTTTAATTTATTGCCGCACTATTTAAAAGTCACACTATTGTAAAAGTGAACATCACTTATTCTACAAAAGTGATTGACTTTAAAGCAACTTTATTGTAAAAGTGATTGTCAAAGGTTGATCTTGGGAAGAGAGGGATTCTTTTTTTAGTTGGTCAAGTTAATATCCGTGACGTCACTATTGGGGACATCTTCAATATTTTCTTTGATCAAGCATAACTTCATCATCCAGAATCAATTTTCAGTGCCGTTTTTTCTAAAACCACATATTTTTTCGATCTATTTGCATCCAGACATTTAGTTTTTGTTCTTTCAACCATTATTTTATAGTATGGCCGCCCCTTGTGATATTATACTTACAATTTCTAACAATTTCTCATTGAAATCTCGTATGGAAGATGTTCTACGAAGTAAGGGACTTTTCAGGATAACCTCAGTGAAAGAAACAAAACCCACTGATGATGATAAGAAAATTAAATGGGCAAATAGATGTGATGAAGCTCGTAAAAGATATTGATTTGTGATTCCACATATCTGAAATTGATGAACCTGATAAAGCTTGGGAAAAGTTGGAATATGTGTTTGGTAAACACAATGAAATTCGAGGTCATCAACTTAAGAATGAGTTGATTTCCTTGAATCCAAATGATTTTTCATGCATTCAAGACTATTTATCTAAGTATAAAACTCTTAGACTATTATGTGTAAAATGCAAGATTAAGAAAGAAGACAAACACTGTATTTATCATATTCTTTCCAAACTTGGACCTGCATATTTTGTTTTTGTATCTACATTCTACTCCATGAAAGAATCCTTGACTATATCTAGCTATCAGGATCCTAGTATTGAATCCTTTTGTGATTCCTTAATTAGAGAGCAAGATAAGCTCATTCATCTTGGAGTAATTAACAATGCAGATACATCTGGGAAAGACTTATTGTCCCAATAGAAAGAAAAGTTCAAGCCTCGCAAGAAACATAATTTTCACAATAATAAGCCAAACTACAAGGGTCTTAAACCCTCTCAGTCGGCTCCTTCTTTAAAAAATGACAAAGGATCCAAGAAAAAAGGAAAGAAGACTAAGCTTCATTGCAATTTTTGTGGGGAAGATAATCATGATGAAACTAAGTGTTTTAAGAAGATGGCAGCCTTGGAAGCAGCAATGAAGAAGCACCACATCAGCCTAGATTCATATTTAGAATCTAACTCTCATGGACATGCACTTTGTACTTCTGGTTACTCTTATACTGCATCTTCTTCTTTTACTTCAATTGAATGGCTCATTGATTCCGGAGCATCTTATAATATGGCTAAGGATAAAGCCATGTTTTCCACTATGCATGAATGTAACACCAAACAAATATTTATTGGTGATGATAGATCTCTAAGTGTTGTAGGATATGGAATGGTGATGATAGATCTATAAGTGTTGTAGGATATGGAACAATTCCAGTAGAAAATGGTCATTTCAGTGATGTACTATGTGTTCCAAAAATTTCCTGCAATTTGTTATCAGTCTATCAAATTACTCATTCAGGTGAAGGTAAAACTGTGACATTTACACCTCACCAAGTTGTAATCAAGGATTTTAAAAATCCTCAAAATATCCTTTCTACTAGAACTGTTGATGATATTACTAGGTTGTACAAATTTAACAACTTTGGGTCATCACCTTTTCCTTTAGTTTTTGTTGCTCATAGTGATAACTTGAGCAAACTTTGGCATGAGCGATTTGGTCACTTAAATTATCGCTCATTGCAATAACTATGTAAAGAAAATATGGTGACTGGTATTCCAATGGTATATTTCAAGGATGGTGTTTGTTCCGGTTGTGTACTCGAAAAACATCATCATGACAGTTTTGACAAATGTGCCTCTTGACACGCCTCGGTTCCTTTAGAACTTGTGCATAGTGACTTGTGTGGTCCTCTTCCATTTGCTTCCTTTTCTGGTTTCAAATATTTCTTAACTTTCATTAATGAATAATCCAGATGCACTTGGGTTTACTTCCTAAAACTTAAGAGTAAAGTATTTGACATGTTCTTGGCCTATAAGGCCCTTGTTGAAAAACAATCTAGTCATCAAATTATTAAGTTAAGATCTAACAATGGAGGAGAATCCGTTAACAACAAGTTCACTACTTTCTACAGTGAACAAGGAATCCAACAACAGCACACTGTTCCATATACACCTCAACAAAATGGTGTAGTTCAACAGAAGAACCACACTTTAAAAGAAATGGCTAATTATATGATCCAATCTAAGGGACTAAGTATTCAATATTGGGCTATTGCCATAAATTGTTTAAATTACATAGTTAATCGTATACCCACTAAAGTTTTACAAGGTATAACATCAGAAGAAGCATGGAGTAAAATTAAACCAGATGTAAGTCACTTTAGTGTGTTTGGTTATGAAGCATGGGCTCACTTTCCAGATGAAAAATGGAAAGCATTGCAGCCTAAAAGTGAAAAGTGCATATTTGTTGGATATTCTGAAGATGTAAAAGTTTATAGAATTCTTCAGCCCCATTCACATGATATAATCATTAGAAGAGATGTTAAATTTGATGAAAATATCTTGTCATGTGAGCCTAACTTGGAAGGTGTGCCATCTTTGTCCTGCGAGCCTGATTCGGCAATTGTTCCTTCTTCTTCTTCTTCCAACTTCCTTGACAGGTTTCCAACTCTAGTTTTTGATGATGACAGTGAGGATAAAATCCACCTCTTCCTGCACATGTTCCTCCAATTACACGAACACCAATACTTCCTCGATGGGTCCATTCAACATGTGAAGCAACTGGTGATCTTGCCAGTGATCCTAGAGATCAACGTAGAACACATTCTCAGTTTCAGCGAGCCTCTTCTTTTTTGGCTCAAATTTACGAGAATCATGATCCATAAACTTTTGTAGAAGCTTCAGGAAATCTAGATTGGGATGCATCTATGGATGAAGAATATCGTTCCTTAATGGTGAATGATACTTGGGATCTTGTTCCTCTTCCAAAAGGAAGAAAAATTTTCAGATGTAAATGGGTCTACAGAACTAAGTATGCATCCGATGGAAGTGTTGAAAGACTTAAGGCAAGGTTAGTTGCCAAAGGTTTTTCCCAAGTTGAAGGGATTGACTACAATGAAACCTTTTCCCCTGTAGCAAAAATGAACTCCATCCGCCTTGTTCTTTCCCTTGCAGCCTTACATAACTGGGAATTCCATCAAATGAATGTCAAGTCTACCTTCTTACATGGTGATTTACATGAGGAAATTTACATGGAACAACCTTCTGGATATGTTCAGAATAACTCTAGCCTTGTTTGTCTCCTTAAGAAATCCTTATATGGACTTAAGCAAGCTCCTAGAGCTTGGTATGCAAAAATGGATAGCTTTCTCCTTGACATTGGTTTTTCTATATGTCATTCTAACCCCAATGTCTATACCAAGAAAGTAGGAAATTGTTGAAATATTGTAACTTCAAATAATATTATATATGTATCTTTTTGTGGTCCACGATGGTCCTACCGGGAGAACCACTTGTATTACTTTGTACCCCGATGGTTCTAATCGGAAGAACTAATAAGCGTCATGAGGTAGTCCCCTCTAATTATAACGGTGGGTCATTAGCACCCCAGTGTGGTTACTTGAGCCTACATGTGTAACTCGAGCCTACATGATTTAACTCAAGCCTACATTTTGGATGAGTTAATTAAAGTGAACGGATGAATATAAATAGAGGTTTAGCGCTCCTCATTTGAAACACACTCTCACTTGTGTAGCACATTAGTGGAGAAGAGAAGAGTAGCAGGAGAAGCAGGAGGATCAGGATTTGATCTCCTTGTTGGTTTTATCTTTTATCTTTTGGGGCATCTATATTGAGGAAGATTTTGCTAGGTTTTTCCCTTTAGGGTTTTCCTAGGATAAATCTTTTTGTTCTCTTTTGTATGGTTGTGATTTTATATCTTTCAGTGATTCTGTTTATATGCTTTTGTTATGAAATCGAAATGAAATATTAATGATCTAGCTTAGCATATAAAAATTTAACATGGTATCAGAGCCACCCTAAAAGAAGACATTGTGCAGGTACAGGAGCTAGGGATTCTTAATTTTTGATACTCTCTCCACAATTGATCAGCAAAAGAAGGCTAGGATGACTCTCCATTGAAGGGCGTATCTTTCTGTCGAAGCAGAATTCGATTCTGAGCATTTTCAGTTTTTGGTGCAGGAATTTAGGGCTTCCTGCAGAAGAGAAGTTTTTGAGTGAGCCTAGCATAGGATTTATCTCCTCATAAAAATCAAAGTTTAGAGACCTGGATCAATATTTTTGGTTCGGTGAAACTCCAGGAAAGTGAAACCCTAGTTTGACCCCAAGCTAGAAAAACCCTAAATACTAAAAATGCTAAGTTTTGGTACTTTTGCTATATTCCATGATTGGAAAAGGATCAGGAGTTGAAAATTTCAAAGGATGAAGATAAAATCCTGATGTACATTGTATCCAAAATTCAGCCTCAGATTCGCTATATTCTGGGCGATATGATCCCTCCAAGTTAGGGTTACAACCTCTTCTAGAATTCATCCCTAAACAGGACACCTAGGGATAATTTCTATAGATTGGGATAAAGAGGTCCAAATGGAATTCCTAAAGATGTTCCAAAATTTTTACAGACTATACATTCCATGGTTTGAATTTAATAACCAGAAGATGAAATAGTGACACATGACAGGCCGTACAACTTCAATGTTCTAAACAGTCTTGTAACATGTCACCTTGGGAAAAGGATCATACATCCCAATTGGTAAAACTAATTCTGATGAAACCTATGGTGTTGGATCAGGGACATGTGTTCTTACCTCAGTGAGAAATTTTAGACACATAGAAGTAGTAATTTCAGAGATATCATAGAAAAAGTGATAGGCATTTATGCAGAAGAAATTGGAAAACTAAGGCTTCCTGTTCCGAGAGCTTCCCTCCACTATTTTCAAAAAAAGGAGTACACTGGATAGCTCCATTTTAAGAGATATATATTTCTATCCAATCAAATCTGAAATATTCCAAGTTTTTAAAATTAGGGTTTCTCTGACAAACCCTATATCAGCCAGCGTCAGAAGCAGGACAGACACCTCAAATCGGTAAGATCTAATCTTTTGCTATTTGCATTTGAGGTTCTCATTTCAAAGTGATCTATCACATCAGATTGATGATAATATTGGTGAAGTTGACAACTTCCAAGCATGGAGGTATTTGATCTCTCTGAAGAAAATGAATTGGACACCTACATGAGTAGAGAGGTTCCAGTTCTAGAGGGAGATGAGGCTCAAAGCCTTACACCAGAAGAACTTGGTCAAGGCCAAGAAGATCATTGTTGATTCAGTCACGGATCAACTTGTACCACAAGTGTCTTCCCTAAGGACATCGAAAGAGATTTTTGATTCCTTAACCAAGCTATTTGAAGGAAATAACATACATCGGAATATGACCCTAAGAAACAAATTGAAGAAGTAAAAGAAGAAGTGAAGAATGCAGAAGTGGTGATAGCCACCTTGAATGGCCTCCCAGGATCGTGGGATCCATTCATGCAAATAATGTATGCTAGAATAAAGTGATTACTTTCATCTCGACTCATAAGAGGAGACGAAGAAGATGGGAGCAATTGAATATCAAGCTCTCACCATTCAAAGAAGATCCCTAAAGCAATGAGGAATATAAAATAATTTCAATGATGTCATGGTAGAGATGGAAGGCATCTAGAAAGTTTCTGAAAGGTCCTGTACAACCTCCTACAAGAAAATAAGGATGAGACTTGTTCCGAAGAACAAGTGATGACAATTCAATAAACATGAATTTGAAGCTCCGAGGGTCAGAGACACCATGATGGAAGAAAGAGCTTCAGAGAGCGGTAGATCCACCTCGAAGGATGAAGACCACCATGGGTATGAGAGATAACTCAAGATGAAGAAAAGAAGGTTATGAAAGAAGCTATGGTCAAAGAATAACAGTTGATCATGGGGAATGATGTATACAATATGATTTCGAGACATAAAGGGAAGTACGTAGTATCTTCCATATGGATCTACAAGAACAAGTGTACAAAGAAAGGTTCATGATTTGCCTCAAAAATAATAGACTATGACATGACATACTCTATTGACCAGAATATATCAAGCATAGAACCACCTGTATTGAATAAAGAAGGAAGATAATACTCCACTTCAGGGGGAGTGACTACATAAGATATCTGAGTTCGACATGGTATGACATGATGGATAGCTTCCTGATGGATCAAGACTTTACCAAGAGTAAAGTGGGTTCCAACCTTCAAAGTTGAATGTAGAAGACTAGGATATGTTGATGATCTGACAAGACGAACTCATGGAAAATGTTATGATGAAAGAATACTAGAATGATGTTTGGGATATAGTACTCAAACCATAAAGCAAGAATGTGGTATCTTACAAATGGATTTGCAAGATAAAATATGTTGCTGATAGAAGTAAGGAAATACTTGTGGCTAGAGGTTTCTATAAGAAAGAGGGAATTAATTCTGAAGAGACACTTACTCCAGGAAGCAAGGTACACTTCCTTCAGAACTATGATGGTAGTTTCTTCCATGATGAAGTAAAGACAAGCCTTCCTTAATGGTATGATTGGGGAAGATTTTTACATTGAATAGTCACAAGGATTTGAAGTTGAAGACAAATGGACTCATATATGTAAGTTGAAGAAGGCCCTCTATGGCATGAAGCAAGCTCCCAGAGCTTGGTATGGAAGGATAGACAGTTTCCTATCAATTATGGGATTTACCAAGAGTAAATCTGATCCTAACCTTTATCTCAAGGTTGTAGAAGATGAACATGTCATCCTGTTATTATATGTGGATGACTTATATTTGACAAGGAATGAGAAACATATCATGGAAACCAAGAAGAAACTAGCAGAAGAATTTGAGATGAAAGACCTTGGGTTAATGCATTATTTCCTAGGTCTAGAAGTATGGAAAAGTTCAGAAGGAATCTTTCTCAACTAGGTAAAGTATGCGGTAGAGATATTGAAGAGATTCAATATGTTGGAATGCAAAGCCATGGCCACACCCATGGAATCCAACCTGAAGCTGTTAGCTGATGACTCATCAGAGTTAGTGGATGCGACTCATTATAGACATATCATTGGTTCATTGATGTACTTAAAAAAAAAATACTAGACCAGACATTTGTTTTACTGTGAACACCTTAAGTCAATATCTTGTTCAGCCGAGACGAGTTCACCTAGTAGCTGCAAAACATGTGATGAGATATCTGAAAGGGACTATAGACCTTGGTCTATACTATGATGGTAGCCATGACTATAGATTGTATGGCTATACAGATGCATATTGGACTGGAAGTATCTCAGACAAGAAAAACACATCAAGTAGATGCTTTTGTTTGGGGTCTATTATGAGTTCATGGTTTAGCAGGAAACAGTCCATTGTTTCTCTTTGAACGACAAAAGAAGAATACATAGTAGATTCCTCTACTAAGTTGTGAAGCCATATGGCTTTGGAAGCTGATATCAGGTCTCCTTGACCTGAAGATGGATACTACATTGATTCTATGTGATAACAGAGAACCCCGTGTTCCGTCGTAACACATAGAAATCCGGTATTTCTACATAAGAGATAAAGATGCAGATGATGATGTTTCAGTATTTACATACTATAGATATAGTTGATGGTGTTCAATATTTCTATACTAAATATAGAGATGATGATGTTTCAGTATTCCCATACTGAAGATATAGATGATGATGATTTCAGTATTCCCATACTGAAGATATAGATGATGATGATTTCAGTATTCCCATACTGAAGATATAGATGATGTTTCAGTATTTACATACTGTAGATGTAGATGATGGTGACTCCGTATTTCTATACTGAGGTGATGATGCTTTCAATATTTATATACTGAAGATATAGATGATGATGCTTTTAGTATTCACATACTGAAGATGTAGATGAAGATGGTTTAGATGATGATGCGCTGACAAAGTCTCTGTCTCGAGAAAATTTCAAACACTTTCGAGACAATCTTGGTGTGGTTCAGAAAGACCTTCCTCGAAAGGGGGAGTAGTGATGTTGCAGTGGGATTGTATCATCCTTGGGTACTTGCCCTAAAGTGATCCAGAGACCTCGGTCTTCGAGAATGAAGAGGGATTGTATCATCCTGGGACATATTTCCAGAAGTGATCCGATGACCTCGGTCATAGAGAATGTAGTAGGATTGTATCATCCTTGAACTTCGGTTCAGAATGGATCCGGTGAACTTCAGTCATCAGGAAGGTGGCAGGATTGTATCATCCCTGAACTTCGGTTCAAAACAGATCTGGTGAACTTTGGTCATCGATAAGGTGGCAAGATTGTATCATCCTTGAACTTCGGTTCAGAATGGATTCGATGAAATTCGGTCATCGAAAAGGTGGCAGGATTGTATCATCCTTGAACTTTGGTTCATAATGGATCTGATGAAATTCAGTCATCTAGAAGGTGGCAGGATTGTATCATCCTTGGACTTCGGTTCAGAACGGATCCATTGAACTTCGGTCATTGAGAAGGTGGTAGGATTGTATCATCCTTGGACTTTGGTTCAGAATGGATCTGGTGAGCTTCGATCATCGAGAAGGTGGTAGGATTGTATCATCCTTGAACTTCGGTCATTGATAAGGTGGCAGGATTGTATCATCCTTGGAGTTTGGTTCAGAACGGATCCGATGAACTTCGGTCATCGAGAAGGTGGTAGGATTATATCATCCTTGGACTTCAGTTCAGAACGAATCCGGTGAGCTTCGGTCATTGAGAAGGTGGTAGGATTGCATCATCCCTGGAATTTAAGTCCAAAAGAGATCCAAGGACTTCTTTGTCTTTGTACTATGGTTTGGAGGTTGTTTCTGCTGATGATGATGTTTCTGATTGAAAGATTAGAGTGTGATGATGATGATGTTGATGTTTTGATGATAATGATGTTTTGATGATGATGATGTTTTGATGATGATGTCCTTTATCTCTCTCCTACTATTGTTGTTGTTGATGTTGTTGTAGAATACCCTTCTCGTTAAGGGGGAGTGTTGAAATATTGTAACTTCGAAGAATATTCTATATGTATCTTTTTGTTGTCCCCGATGGTCCTACCAGGAAAACCACTTGTATTACTTTGTACCCTGATGCTTCTAATCAGAAGAACTAATAAGAGTCATGAGGTAGTCCCCTCTAATTGTAAAGGTGGGTAATTAGCACCCTAGTGTGGTTACTTGAGCCTACATGTGTAACTCGAGCCTACATGATTTAACTCCGGCCTACATGTCAGATGAGTTAATTAAATTGAATGGATGAATATAAATAGAGGTGTAGCGCTCCTCATTTGAAACACACTCTCACTTATGTAGTGCATTAGTGGAGAAGAGAAGAGTAGCATGAGAAGGAGGAGGATCAGGCTTTGATCTCCTTGTTGGTTTTATCTTTTATCTTTTGGGGCATCTATATTGAGGAAGTTTTTGTTGGGTTTTTCCTCTTAGGGTTTTCCGAGGATAAATCTTTGTGTTCTCTTTTGTATGGTTGTGCTTGTCTATCTTTTAGTGATCCTGTTTATATGATTTTGTTATGAATCGAAATGAAATACTAACGATCTAGCTTAGCATATGAAAATTTAATAGAAACCATCTCATCATACTTTTTCTTTATGTTGATGATCTTATCCTTACTGGTAGTGACCCTAAACTTATAAACCATGTGAAATCCAATCTTAAGTAAAATTTTGAAATGTCAGACTTAGGACATTTGCATTATTTTGTTGGTCTCCATGTCTTGCAAACCAAAGAAGGAATCTTTCTTTCCCAGTCTAAGTATGCTTGTGACCTTCTTCATCGCTTCCACATGGAAGATTGTAAACCAGCCCCTTCTCCCTTCCAATATGGATCCAAACTTTCTACCACTTGTACTTCGCCTGAAGTAGATGCCACCTTGTATCGTCAGCTTGTTGGTAGTCTTTTATACTTGACTCATTCCCGTCCTAACCTTTCCTTTGTCGTTGGTCGTGTTTCCCATTATATGCAAACTCCTCATGAAAGTCACTGGAATGCAGCAAAAAGAATACTTTGATATATTCGAGGTACAATTAAGTTTGAGATTCATTATAGTACAGGGGGGAAACCTTTGTTGGTTGGTTTCACTGATTCAGATTGGACCGGTGATCCTGATGATCGAAAGTCTACTGCAGGTTATGTTTTCAGTCTGGGATCTAGACCTGTCACTTGGGCTTGTAAGAAACAACAAGTTCTTGCTATTTCTTCAGTAGAAGCAGAATATCGAGCCACAGTTAATGCCCATTAGGAATATTTATGTCTTCGAAAGATCCTTTCAGAGTTTGGATTCGAGCAGCAGCAGCCTACTCCAGTTTGGTGTGACAATCAAAGTGCCATCAAGCTTGCCAAATATCCAATTCTACATCAGCACAGCAAACACATTGAGCTACACATGCACTTCATCAGAAATATTGTTCATGATAGTGTTATTGAGGTTCTCTATTTCCCTACAAATGATCAAGTTGCAGACATCTTCACCAAGTCTCTTACAGAGGTGATTTTTTCTAAACTTTGGTCTATGTTAGGAGTTCAGGAATGTGTCCTTAAGAGGGGATAGGCTGTAATGCCTCCTTCCTTATCCTAATAGTGTCACTTTTGTAAATCCTTCAATCCTATCCCAAGTTGTTCTTAAGGGGGGATGTTAGGATATTTAGACACTTAGGAGTTAGTTAAGATCAACTTGTGTAATATATCTATTAGGTAAAAGTGTGTTTATTTAGTATGCATTAGTATGCATTTGTAAATATTCTAATCTGACGGTCACAATATGTTCTAGACATACAGTGATCGGATGGTTCAACTTATCTTAGATCATACCTACCATTTATCCATGGCTCAACACCTGATTGGTATATGATCTCTATTTAAAGAGCATAATAAATTGATCCTAGTAGCTATTTGTCTAAGGACATGGACTATTTCCCTCTCCAGGGTTTTAACCACGTGACAAACATTGGTGTATTGATCTGTTATTCATTTTTGTAAAGTGGTTGCTCTTGGTGTTCGGTCCTTTGGGAGTGCCCTGTGTACCCTAGCAAGGGTTTCTATGACAAACCCTAGATCATCCAGCTCCAGAACTAGGACGGACACCTCAAATCGGTAAGATCTAATCCTTTTCTATTTTCATTTGAGGTTCTCATTTCAAAATGATCTATCAGATCAGCTTGATGATAAGCTTGGTGAAGTTGACAATTTCCAAGCATGGAAGTATATGATCTCTTTGAAGAAAATGAATTGGACACCTACATGAGTAGAGAGGTTCCAGTTCCAGAAGGAGATGAGGCTAGAAGCCTTACACAAAAAGAACTTGGTCAAGGACAAGAAGATCATGGTTGATTCA
This sequence comes from Pseudotsuga menziesii, assembly GCA_001517045.1. NCBI lineage: Eukaryota > Viridiplantae > Streptophyta > Pinopsida > Pinales > Pinaceae > Pseudotsuga > Pseudotsuga menziesii. The sequence continues at coordinate 161,966 of LPNX010152921.1, read as the reverse complement.
GTCACGGATCAACTTGTACTACAAGTGTCTTCCCTAAAGACACCGATGATGTTTGATTCCTTGACTAAGCTATTTGAAGGGAAGAACATAACTTAGAATATGACCTTAAGAAACTAGTTGAAGGAAGTGAATATCTAGAATGCAAAGACCATACAGTCATACTTTACTAGGGTCTATCAAATCAAAGAACAACTTGAAGCGGTAAAAGAAAAAGTGAAGAATGCAGAAGTGGTGATAGCCACCTTGAATGGCCTCCCAAGATCATGGGATTCATTCATTCAAGGAATGTGTGCTAGAAGGAATTGATTACTTTCAATATACTCCAAGAAGAAGAAGAAGCTCGACTCATAAGAAGAGAAGAGAAGATGGGAGCAATTAAGGATAAAGCTCTCATCATCCAAAAAAGATCCCTCAAGTGATGAGGAATATGAAGAACTCAACTCTTGAAACACCTCTTATCCTCCTTAGCGTTTGGATAAGAAATGATGCTATCATGAATGAAGAAGATGATGAAGCTGAAGGTGCAAGAAGGAGTCTACCCACGAAACAAATAAAGATAAGTATTCAATTGTCATTTCATGATATTGTTTTGTTATGCATTTGTTTATATTTAGTTGATGTATTATGCATGATAGGATGTTTGCATGAATGACAGTATACTACTAATATGCATGTGATGGGTAAGTAGCTCATGGTCCTATACAACTCTCCATTGCTACTTGTCTAGAATGAAACCTCTTTGCTGACATATTGGATTAGTGCACAATCTCAATGGAAGGCATCTAGAAAGTTTCCGTGAGATATGGATGGATGTTGTATTGGCTAAAATAGTTGCATGATCATATAATTTTGCATAAGAATTTTTCATTATCAATATACCTTATGAAATGTTTCTAACCATAAAACTACATTTGACTTGTAGGAAAGATCGCATACATAATTGCCTACAATAAAAGAAGGATGAGACTTGTTCCGAAGAACAAGTGACGACAGTTCAAGATGAAGAATAATATCATGAATGCAGCTAAATCATTGATGCAGAACCTTTAAACTACGAAGAAGTAACCAAGAAGAAAGGGAACACCAGTTCAAGAAGAATGATGTCTACAATGCAGTATCGACACATGAAGAGAAGTTCGTAGTTCCATCATGCAGTAGATGGAAACATCATGGGATACAAAGAAATATTTGTAGCACGAGGCTTCTCATGAAAATAAGGCCTAGACTATGAAGAGACATTTGTAGGTAGTAAGAGTTGAAACACATACATGATGAGCTTGATGAAGATCTTAAATTTTGCTAAAAGGTTGAAGATGCAAGTATATACACTAGATGGTCACATAGAACATTAGTAGCATAGGAAGCTACCTATCACTCCGGTACAGAATGTTTTAGTGCATAGAGTACATAAGACAGAGGGAGTATGATGCTCTGCTTCAGAAGGAGTGACTACAGAATATCCCAAGGATCGACATGGTACGACAAGATGGATAGATTACTGATGACTTTCGGCTTTACTAAGAGTAAAGTGAATTTGAACCTTTGCTTCAAGGTTGAAGGTGGAAGACTAGTGATGCTCCTGTTATGTGTCGATGCACTATTTAGGCATGGAGGTGTGGGAAAAGGATGTATGTAGTAGAGATCCTGAAGAGGTTCAAGATGATGGACTGCATAACCACACCTATGGCATCGAAATTGAAGCTATTGAGTGTTGCTTCATCAGAGACGGTTGATGCTACGATGTATCGTCAGATGATTGGTTCATTATTGTACCTAACGAACATGAGACCAAACATTTGCTTTGCTATGAACACCTTGAGCCATTTCTTGATAGATCTGAGAAATGTTCACTTGATTCCTGGAAAGCATGTTCTGAGGTACCTCAGGGGTACAATTGATTATGGGCTCAAGTACGATGCGAATCGAAAGATTAACCTGGAAGGTTATGTTGATTCAGATTGGGCAGGTAGTGCTATCGATAGGAAGAGCACCTCAGGGTGTTGCTTCAGTATGGGATCAGGTGTGATCTCTTGGTTAAGTAGGAAGCAATCCTGTGTGGCACTGAGTACAACTGAAGTAGAGTATGTCACATCTTATTTAGCTAGTTGTGAGGTAGTATGGCTGTGAAAGCTATTGTCTGATTTATTTGATCATCAGTTGGATGCTACTTGTATACATTGTGACAACCAGAGTTGCGTAAATTTTTTAGAGAATCCAGTGTTCCATGACAAGTTGAAGAATATCGAGATCAAGTACCACTATATCAGGGATATGGTGCAGAGGGGAGCAGTGAAGCTCCAGTATGTTGCGATAGAGGAACAGATAGCTGATGTATTGACAAAGCAATTGGCTAGGGTGAAGTTCGAGTACTTCAGGGAGAAGCTTGGTGTTCTCCAAATAGAGGTTTCCTCCAAGGGAAAGTGATGAGTCCCATAGCCATTCTGACATGGTGAGAGGATTGGGTCCTTCCATGGTCAGATGTAAGGGATTAGCCATTCTATTATGGTGAGAGGATTGGTTCCTTCCATGTCAAATATGAGTGCTGAGATCCATAGCCATTCTGATGAGTAGGTCAGATATAAGGTCTGAGCCATTCTGTCATGGTGAGAGGATTGGTTCCTTCCATGTCAGATATGAGTGCTGAGATCCATAGCCATTCTGACGAGTAGGTTAGATATAAGGGCTGAGCCATTCTGTCATGGTGAGAGGATTTCTTCCTTCCATGTTAGATATGAGCGTTGGCCATTCTGTCGAGTAGGATAGATATAAGGGCAATTGCCATTCTTTGAATGGAGTTACCTAGTGAGGTACCAAGAACACTCAGTCTAGGATTGAGTAGCCATTCTGATGTGATAGAGGGATGTGTTCCCACTTGATCAGATGTAAGGGCTGAACCATTCTGTCATGTCTAAAGGATTAAGTTCCTTCCATGTCAGATGTGAGTGTTGGCCATTCTGACGAGCAGGTCGGATGTAAGGGCAACTGCCATTCTCTAGGAGAATGGAGGCACCTGGTCAGTTACCAGGTAGCTCAGTCGAGGAGGACTGGGGGCCATTTTGATATGACTGTAGGATTGGTTACTACAATATTAGATGTGAGTGCAAGACCTTCCATCACTATGAGCAGGATATGTTCCCACCTAGATGGATGTAAGTGCGGATCCTTTTCATCACTATGAGCAGGATGTGTTCTCGCCTGGATGAATGTAAGTGCAGAGCCTTTTCATCACTGTGAGCAGGATGTGTTCCCACTTGGATGAATGTAAGTGCAGAAATATTTCATCATTGTGACCAGGATGTGTTCCAGCGTAGATGAGAGTCTTCCATCATTGTGAGTAGGATGTGTTCCGGCCTGGATGGAAGTGTATAAATCTTTCATCATTGTGAGTAGGATGTGTTCCAGCCTGGATGAAAGTGAGAAAAATATTCCATCATTGTGAGTAGGATGTGTTCCATCCTGGATGGAAGTACATAAATATTCCATCATTGTGAGTAGTGTGTGTTCCATCTTGGATGGATATGAGTACTGTGCCTTTCTAATGAGTAGGTTAGATGTAAGTGCTAAGCATTTTCACAGATGATAGTAGTTGTGTCCTATCATGCTGGTGAATGTGAGTGCTGGGCCTTTCTTATGTGATTATAGGATTGGTTCCTATATGATCAGATGTGAGTGTTGGGTGTGCCTTTTTGATGAGTAGGTCAGATTTAAGTGTTGGACGGGCCTTTCTGATGATTAGGTCAGATATAAGTGCTGAAGAAGACCTACATGGAGGCTAGTCCTACAACCAACATGAAAAAGGGCTTGCTCTATAGAACTTCCTGTGATGAGAAGAATCAAGAGATAGCACCCGTGATGATCCAGATCGAGTGATGATCGAGATCCAGTGAAGATGATCCAGCAGTGATGATCCAGATCCAGTGATGATCTAGATCCAGTGATGATGCCCAATGATGATCCAAATCGAGTGATGATCCAGATCCACTGATGATCCAGATCGAGTAATGATCCAGATCCAGTGATGATCCAGATCCAAATGAAGATGAATTATAGATGAAGATGAATTGAAGATGAAGATGACCTAAGATGATGAAGACCCGACGATGACCCAGATGACATAGAGAAGAAGACTTGTTCTGATAAATTGTGTCTAGAGAATACCTTCCTAGTTAAGAGGGAGTGTTGATGTAATAGTAAATTCGGAATGTATTCATCTATACTTCTTATGTATTGTAACCCGATGTTTATTTCAGGATGTATTGTAATGTATTTGAGTCATGTCATACCCCGATGTTTATTCCAAGAAGTTTCTATAATGAGAAAGTCATGTCAAGTCATTGTGGGTAACCCTCCTATTGGTCAAGGGTTAAAGTCCGCACAGTTGTGGGGCCCTTGGGTTATTAGACTATCCTAGTGAAGCTGACCCTAGGTGAGTCACTGTAAGTCAGGGCAATAGTCCCCACCATTATGTTACCCTCCTATTGGTTAGAGGAGGCAAAGTCCCCACAAGTGGTGGGGCACTAGGGTTATTAGACACTCCTAGAGATGTCGGCTCTAGTAAGTAATTGTTAAGTGAGGGCGACATGTTGGAGTGGGTTCCAAGTGAACGGAAGAATATAAATAGAGAGTGAGAGCCTCTCTATTTATCATACTCATACACACACACACACACTCATTGGGACACATGAATGAGAGAGGAGAAGATCTCCCAGTGTGAGAGAGAGAGTCTGCTGCTGTCAGGAGATCATCTTACTGTTTTTGGTTTTACCTTTGGTGCTGATTCTATCTCTGAGGAAGTTGCAAGGTTTTCTCCTGTATGGTTTCCCCGACGAAAATTATTTGTGTCTCTTGTCTCTTGTGTTGTGCTTATGTTTTATTGTTGTGATTGTTATTCTCTTATTTAAAATATCCTGAGATCATAATGCTAGCTTGAATGATAAAAATCTAACACCATGGACCTTGGTAACTAACTGTTCCAAGTCCAATAATAGGTCAAGCCCTAACATGATCCAATCCACCTGACTGTCCCAAGTAACTTGGGTCCTACACTTCCTTCCATAGAGTACCTCGAAAGGACTCATCTTGGTGAAATCCTGATACCCTTTGTTGTATGCGAACTCTGCAAGGTGCAAATAATCCTCCCACTTGGTGTGGTTGTTCATGACATACATTCGAAGCATGTCTTCAACAATTTGGTTCACTCTTTCAGTCTGCCCATCCATCTGTGGGTGATAAGCAGTGCTAAAGTTCAGCTACGTCTCTAATCTAGAGAATAAAGATCTCCAAAATTTTCCTGTAAACTTAACATCTCAATCCAAGATAATTGCTTTGGTTATCCCATGCAATATGAATATCTGTTTTAGGAATATATCAGCAATGTTCACGGCCTTGTGGGTCAATTTCAAGGGGATGAAGTGTGCCGCCTTTGAAAACTTTTCAATGACTACGAAGATGAAATCATTTTTCTTCTTGATTTTTGGTAAGCTAGTAATAAAATCCATACTATTAACCTCCCATTTCCATTCTGGAATGCGAAATGGCTGTAGAAATCCTGAAGGATGCTGGTGCTCAGCTTTAACTAGATGGCATTCTTGACATTTCACAATAAAAATTGCAATGTTGGCCTTTAACTTGGGCCAGAAAAAAGTGTCTCTTGATGGCATATTTTATCTTTTGATATCTCGGGTGCCCTAAGTAGGGTTCCTTATGAAATTCTATGAGGATACTGGACTAAATTTTCCCTCCATCTGGAACATACAATCTATCCTTGTACCATAGTAGTCCGAAGTCATCCACCTTGTATTCCTTCTATTATTGAAACAACCGGTCCTCCTGGATATTCTCGAGGAGTTCCACATAGAACGGGTCAAATTTGTTGTCCATTTTAATAATCTCATGAAAATATGCATCATTTTGACTCAGGGTCACCTCATATATCATATGAGTACGTCTACTCAAACCATCAACAACCTTGTTCTCTTTTCCCTTAATATGATTTATTTCAAAGTGATACTCACTCAGGAAATCCAACCATCTGGCTTGCCTCGCATTCAGATCAGGTTGATCGAAAAAATATTTTAGACTCATATTGTCATTCTTTAGAAGGGACTTCCTTCCCATGAGGTAGTGCCTCCACATCTTCAGAGCGTGGATAATGGTTGCTAGCTCAAGATCATGCATGGGCTAATTCTGCTCATGCTCTTTTAATTTCCATGATTCATAAAAGATGACATGGTCATTTTGTAAGAGGACTCCTCCAAGTCCTTCCTTGCTTGCATCCATGCATACAACGAAATCCCCATCGGGATCCACAATTCGCAACACTGGTGCAGTCATCAAAAGCTGCGTAAGCTTTTGAAAAATTTCTTCACACTTGTCATTCCATAATAACTTGTTTTCTTTCTTCTGTAAAGCCGTAATCGGGCAAGCGATTCTCGAGAATTTTCAATGAACTTTCAATAATACCCGACTAAACCCAAAAAGGACCTAATGTCAATGACACTAGTCCGGGTAGGCCAATCCCTTATGGCTTGAATATTTTTCACGTCCACAACTATTCCTGCCTCGGAATGACGTGACCTAGGTACTGTATTTGTGGTTTATAAAAATAACATTTACTAAACTTAGTGTAGAGCTGGTGTTCTCTCAACAATTAAGTACTATGCGAAGGTGTTCTTCGTGTTCCTCTGTACTCTTGGAATAAACCAAAATGTCGTCAATAAATACTAGTACAAACTTATCCAGATACTTATTGAATATGTTGTTCATCATACACATAAAGTTTGCAGGTGCATTGGTCGACCCGAATGGCATCACTACAAACTCATAGTGCCTAAACCTCGTACGAAAAGTAGTCTTGGGAATATCTTCATCTTGGATCCATACCTGATGGTACCTAGATCGTAGGTCAATCTTTAAAAATATTTTGGCTCCTTCGACCTAGTCGAACAAATCATCGATCTTGGGGAGTGGGTAGTGGTTCTTTATAGTAATTTTGTTCAACTGACGGTAATCAATTCACATCCACATCGTATCATCCTTATTATTTATGAACAAAATTGGTGCTCCCCAAGGGGACACACTGGGTCGGCTATACCCTTTCTCTGTTAACTCTTGCGACTACAGTTTGAATTCCACCAATTCTGGTGCACTCATGTGGTAAGGGGCTTTGGAGGCCGGAACTAATCCTAGGGTCAGTTCGATGGAAAAGTATAGGTCTCATTTCGGAGGTAATCCAAGGATTTCCTTGGGAAACATGTCCTTGAATTTTTCAAGAACGGGGAAGTCTTCTATGTGTTGTTATCTATACGACTCTACATCTCGGATGTTCACTGAAAATAACTTGTAGCCCTTCCTAACCATTAGAGGAAATTCCAACTCAAAATGCGCCTTTTAACTTTAACTCAAATTCCATGTCATCATGTGTTATCCAATGAAATTGATTTAATTTTGAAATACCGCATAGGTCTTAAACATTTTTTAATATAAATTTGGGGATAGGTATCATAAAAAAAACTACTTTTTTGTTTGTATTTTTGACATATCTCCACATGTTTTTACTCAAATTTCGATTGGGAGATCTCGTTGGATGTGGAATTAAATTCTGCATCCAACAAGTACACACTCAGTATACTTTTGATGGACTCCACTACCCCAAAAACAAGAAATACTTGAAAAATGTGATGATGACATCACCATCATGTTTTTTCAGGTATTTCTTGTTTTTGGGGTAGTAGGGTCCATTAAAAGTATTCCGAGTGGGTACTCGTTGGATGCGGAATTGAATTCCACATCCAACGAGCTATCCCGATGGAAATTTGAGTAAAACCATAGGGAGATATGTCGAAAATACAAACAGAAAAGTAGTTTTTTTCTTTTCTTCCTCCAAAATTAATAGATATTATTTTATTATTTTAACTATTATTTTATTAAATTTTTTTAGGAGGCCCATTTTGAGTTTAAATTTCCTCTAATGACACTTCTTCACTTGTAAGGTAGAGATTTGTCTTGTAGAAACTTTCTTGGGGATGCCTTGAACCTTCACTTGGTTCCCTTGGCTATCAGTACACAAGATAGACTTGTCTAGACAATTGAGCATGACATGGTACTGTTCCAAATAGTCCATGATGATAAGAATATCATATGATCCTAAAGGTAGGATGTTCAGGTTTACCTTAGTAAGGAAACCATTCATTTTTACTTCACATTCTTTAACAATTTCTGAAACCTTTTGTTTCGTACCGGTGGCTAGCTGTACCAGCCAAGGTTTATCATGCTTTACTTTTCCTAACTTGCATAAATCAATAATCTTAGGTGCAACATAGCTTCGACAAGCACCAAGATCAATAAGTATTGAAATAGAGGTGTTCAAGATCTTACCTTAAATATCAACCATTGTAGCTTCATGGTCTGCCTGTTGGCCATGTAATGCTGCATAGATTCACGGGGTTCCCGCTATATCCTCAATGGTAGGTTCTTCTTGTAGGTTAAGAAAGACTCTATTGTTCTTGTTCTTGCAATATCGGGCATAATGCGGCCCGTTACATTTCCAGCACTTGATTGCTAGAGGGGTAGAATTGGCTCCACATGCCACTTGCTTATTACCATTAGGATCTGGTACATAAGGCTTCATACCTGGTTTATTAAATTTGATGCTCACTTGGAAGTTGTTATTTTGCTTTCTATAATGCTACGAATTTGACCCAGGTTTGTGGTTATCAGAAAAGCTTCTAAACTTTTCTCTGTTTTGGTTTTTGTTTTCTTGCCATAACTTCCCATGCTCATAGCAGAGTTTGGTCTTGTGTAGTGTGGTATCCAGCATCTTTGGCATGTCGAATTCAATCCTGTCTCGAAAAATGGGAGGAAGACATCCTGGGAACTACTGCATCTTTACCTTCTCTTCTTTGATATATGGTACATAATGCAACAGATCTAGAAATCTATTTGTAAATGTTTCCATAGTCATGGACCCCATGTGCAGTTCATGGAACTCTTTTACCTTGTGGTCAAAGAACCTTTTTGACATGTATTTTTCTTGTAAAATATTTTGAAAGTTTTCCTAGCTTATTTCTCGCAGCTCATCTTTCTTGGTGTGCTTTAAATCTCTCCACCATATTGTTGCCTTACCATTCAGGTTGTAGATGGAAAGCCTAGTCTGCATCACAATTGAATAGTTATGAACCTGGAAATACTTACTCATTCCCAGCAACCATTCTTCATCCTTTTCTCCCGTATTTACTTCACCTTCATAGGTCGGGGCTCTTATTTTTTGAAACTCCCCCTGAATACTATCATCACTTCTTTGGCTCTTTCTCCATGGATAAATTGAGTCATCACTAGCAAGACTGTGATGATCTCCTTTAGTTGCTTCAGGTGTACCTTCTTTTTCTACTTCTCTTGGGTTGCTGGCCTGCTCATGGTACGATTCTGTTTTGGATCTATTGGTGGACTGGGTAGGTTTACCTTGTGGGCTCCCTCCCATCATGTTATGCAATAATGCTTCATATATAGCTTGTTGTTCCTTTCTTTAATTTAGACTATCTTCTCTCAAACTCTTCATTTCAGCTTAAAGACTGTGCAAAGTTTTCAACACATCAGATTTTAGCTTGACCACCAAGTTCACTTCTAGAGTGTGGGTGGTCATTTCTTCCTGCCAGCTGTTTTCTCTCTCAATGTTCATAAACTGAACAACGTTGTAAAAAAATTTCCTGTGACAGAAATTTTTTTAATAGCAGCAAAAATTTCTGTTAGTAACAAAACTTACTCATCATACTTTATTTTCTATGCGTGAATTCCTGGTGCGCCCATAAGTCACTCAATATTGAAAATGGGCTCTATTACCACTTGTAATGTCCCCAAAAATTGAAGAAAAATAAAAAATTATATGCTATTAAAAAACTACCCATAGGGGATCATTATTACTCATGCGGAATTACATGCACTACTTAAATTTTGATCTCTTCAGAAACTACTCATACTGTCTTGTTAATCTCTTATCCATTCAGTGATTATTAGTTTGTTTACTTCTTATTTCTTATTTCTGTTATTTAAACTATTTGTACATCTTAGTTATTACTGTCGGTGAGTTAGTGAATTGTATAGTTCATTGATTTACTTCTGCACATGTGTTCTTTGTTTATTAAGTATAAACTAACTTAACTTTGTTGATGGGAATAAAGTGGTGGAGTGGCGGCACTAGTTCTCCCATGACGATATGAGAGGTAAGGTATTGCTTGGTTATGCAGGATTACTTAGTTCAATTGAACTAAGGTACCTTTCTCTTTTATTTACGCAGTTCATTACTTGCGATGGGATTAGATGTATAGTGTGTTGAAAGACTTGGTTGTCGATAACCTGCTGCTAGTTATTATGTTTCCTATCGACTTGGTTTTTCAAACTTTGTAAGTGTCATTATCGTCAACTTAGCCATTATGGATAAATTTCCTGTACATTGATTATTATTCATTATGGTCTTAAATTCGTCATTTTAACTATATATTATTTTTAACTTTTCCTATGCTCTTTTATTGGCAGGTTATTAATGGTTTGAGAGTAGAGCTCTGGATTTGATAATCCGAGAGATTTACATGGCATACTTTGTATGCCATGGTGCTTAAGCCTAAACACATTAACACTATGGTATTAAACTCTGAGCTCAAAACCTATGGACTAAACCTTATCTACATTCCTAAGCAAGGGTCTTAAACATTGAACTAGTGCAAGCTATGACTAAGTGTTATGGTAATGCTATCATAGTGCAAGCTTTGTAATGTGATAACATTGATGTTTAATGTTTGGGGTGACATACTATATGGTATCAACCATATGTTCCAGGGTTTACAAAATAGTATGAAGGGTGGTGGTAATCGATACTTTGTAACAAGTCGTGACTATGGGAGTGGGTTTGTGGAAACGTTAATGGAATTCAGCCTAGTGCATTTAATGCTTGTGGGAAAGCATGATAACATTCCCCTTAGGATTGGCTCACGATGGATGTGTAATGCATTTGGAATTTGGGGTTTCTTTTTTTGGCTCTGCGTAGAGGTATGGCCATGGAGGCGACCTACAGCTTGTGAAGGTGAAATTATAAGCCTGCACATTATTTGGTTTACAGTTTGAAAGAAATGGCATACTCCTCATCCCCATTTGGTTTTTGCTTGCAGGTGCTGAAAGGGATGGAGGGAAGCATGGATACAACATAGTTGGCTCCCAGTGTTGCATTCATGACCACGGTAAGCCTTCTCATCAAGCTTATGCTTGTCACGCTTCAATCTTGTGGCAAGGATAAGTTTCGACTGGTTATTTGGTTGGGGTTTGATGCTATAGGGAAACTGATTTCGCCTGTGGGATTTGAATACAGACTTGGTTATTTTTAATGTTGAGGTGTTATTCTGTGACTTGATGCTTAGGCCATTTGGCTTTGTGTAATGTTTATTTTTGGTTATGTAAAATGTTAATGTTATGGTTTTGGGATTTTATAGCCATGGGCTGCACCATTGCAAGAAATCGTGCGATAGCCCATTGGCACGCATATGTAAAACCTTGCTTTCGGTCTTTAATGGCGACTATGCATAAAAATTTGGGAAACTTTGTGTAAATAGATGTAAGCATTGGTTTTTATATCAATTGCAAAGGTTTATGGTGTATGTGATTTCCTCCTGTGTTTTTATCTAGCTCTGTAATTAAATAAGTTGGGGTTTTTAATAGGTAGAGGCATACGCCTTACCAGATCCTCTATGTGTAATTGTTGTTGATTAGTTTGATAAATGTAAATATCGATTAGGTGGGTGAAATCCATGTCGTCAATGGCATGATCCTTCCCACAGTGCTGTGATAGCTTGTATTTTCATTGTTTACGACAACTGGTTCTTATGTGATAATTGGACTGTGTTTTAAAACATTATTTGACTTTGGCCATGACTTATGTGAGCACTGTGTATTAAAGTGTTAGTGGGTTTTGTGGAGGCCAGGGTATGCAGATCCTCGATGTCACTCGTTGTTTTTAAATAACTTGGATTCTGTATTAAAATGTTTAGCAGCCGAGGCCGTGCTGTAGCTAGAGTCTTACGAACTCTCTACTAGTGTAGGCATTTTAATTATACGGAAATGGTGTGAGTCATGGCCTGTGTTATTAACACTATGTGTTTATTTTGGTAAAATGGGCCATGGGCGGTGACTGAGCATACGACCTTTGTCATTTTGGGCCAAGACGATTTCAAACTGTGAAATCTTTTATAAGAAATAATAGAAATGGTAATACATTAGAGGAAATTTCAATTTAAAATGGGCCTTCCAAAAATAATACAAATTTCGTGTCATCATGTATTAGCCAATCAAAATGATTTAAAATTAAAAAAAGGGAGCACCTCTTAAACAATTTTTTAATATAAATTTTGGGATAGGTATCATAAAAAAAACTACTTCTTTTGTTCTTATTTTCGACATATCTCTCTGTCTTTACTCAAATTTCGATCGGGAGAGCTCATTGGATGCGGAATTAAATTTTGCATCCAACGAGTACCCACTCAACATACTTTTGATGGGCCCTGGTAGCCCAAAAACAAGAAATACCTGAAAAATGTGATGATGACATCATCATCACATTTTTTCATGTATTTCTTGTTTTCGAGGTAGTTGTCATCATCATGTTTTTTCAGGCATTTCTTGCTTTTGGGGTAGCAAGGCCTATCAAAATTATGTCAAGTGGGTACTCGTTGGATGTGGAATTTAATTCCGCATCTAAGGAGTTCTCCCCATCGAAATTTGAGTAAATACACACAGCGATATGTCGAAAATACAAAAAAAAAAGTAGTTTTTTCTTTTCTTCCTCCAAAATTAATAAATATTATTTTATTATTTTAACTATTATTTAATTAATTTTCCTTAGGAGGCCCATTTTGAGTTGAAACTTCCTCTGATGGGAATTTATTTTATCGATTTGGTTATGTGTTTTGATTATGGTTCTTATTGTGGAATATTTTTAATGAAATTTGTAATATGGTTACAGACCTTGAAAGGTCTTGGATGGGTTATTTAATTTTTAGAAATAAATGCATAGACATTTTTTATAGAGATTTATACCTGATAGTCTTACTTATATGTATATATAATTATTTTATAAAATAATTCTGGTGATCAGTAATACCCTATGGTATCTATATAGTATATTTACTTCTTTAAACTTACTCCTATGGTTAAATATACTATAATCTGAAACACATGTCTCTACTGACAAATGTAATATGTTAGTAGAGATATAAGCAATAGATGAACATTAAAATAGCAGGTCTATATTTACCTAGTCTACAGTATTAATTTTTGAATATAAAAATGAATACAAAACACAAACTTTATAGATGGGAACCTAGCTATATACAGTCTATGATAATATTTCCCATCCTAGGAATATTGAAGAGAAATAAAGACCCTAGCAAAATATAGCAGAACATCAATTACCTAGGGTTAGTAAAATTAATAGAAGCTTTTACATAAAGAAGCCAACATTTTACCCTATAAATGAACTTTGACATACTAAGAATTCATACTTGTGATTTATCTTCCTAAAGATTTTTTAATGGTTGAACCTACACACTTTTCAAATAACTAGCATTATCAACTTAAGACAGATTTGTCCTCTAGTTTTGATGACCAAATCACTTGGGAACTACCATGTTCCTCCCAGCCATGACCCAGAACCGTTCCTGGTTCTAATTCGGATCCCCCCGAGATGGACTCCAACATGCTAGTAGCTTAGAGCTCCGAAGGTAGGGTTTCCTAATTGGTATTCAGTTCTCAATCAGTCCTCTTTTCTTTGCAGGAGAAAATTCTCCAAGAAAACACTTGAGAGCAAAAACAGGTAGAATAATAATTCTCCAAGAGAAAAATTAGACCCGAAGCCTTTGCTTGGCTTGAGTCTTTATAGGCAGACTTTTCAATCAAAGGAGTAGTTAAATCAAGAAATCCTTGATTTCTTGATTTAACCCTTTTTAATTTACTAGGGTAATTTTCAATTCTTAACCTAGGAACTTTTAACTAGTTCCTAGTTAGTCTTTCATAGTTATTTCACTATTTATTAGTCCTTTAATAATAAATAATAATTGGTGGAGCTTCTCTTCTTTCTTTATTCAATTATATAATTAATCATAATTAATTCTTTATACATACTATGTATAAAATACACAGTATTAAAATACTATGTGAACATTTTTCTTTGAGCATCATGTATCATGATCCCTAGACTTAACGATACTTCCTTATGAAGGTCAAGTAGATAGATGGCTTAGGTTTACTAGGCTAGGAAAATCTAAACATCATTGCATGCTGGATTTCCCTCGTATAACGTGGTAGCTCTTCAATACTTTGATGAGAATACAAAAATTCAAAATTTCATTTAATCACTTATAAATAAGTATGATGATGATCAATATTTTTCTCGAGCCGTTTTCACTTGGAAGTTATTAAATTCTTTTCAGTAACCCCTAGCGCTTACCAGAGCCCATACTCAACGCCTATAGCAGGGAGTTACAAACATAGTGCAATTACAGAGCTTTTGCTCAACACTAAATGCTAGGATGTACTTGTACAATACACCTAGGGATACAATGGCCAAAGATCCAATGTTCCAGAGATTATGCTCAACATCAACATGGAATGCTCCAGAGCTTATGCCCAACATTTCCAATTATATTTTCATGTGTTTTAGAGATTTATGCTCAACACAAAATGTAAGTACTCATGTTCTCTAGAGCCTCTTGCTCAACACAAAACATCTCATCAATCATGTGCTTCAGAGTCCATGCCCAACACAAACATTTCATGACTTATGTGCTTAAGGGTCCACACCCAACACAAAACATATACATACATATATATCATCAAGAATTGGCTTACATCCAATATACAAAACAAATAATCATGTTTATATGCAGTGGGGTCTTTAACCCAATATAAAATAAAACATCAATATAATCATCATGATCAATAAGCTTATGCCTATAAATGGTAGGTCCAAAATTCAGGACATTAGAGTGATGAATCAACCAAGTAAATGGGAGGATTATATTCATTTGGTGAAGTTCACATATAACAATAATTATCAAGTATCCCTCAAAATGAGTCCTTTTGAGGTGTTATATGGAAGGATATGTAAAGTACCTTTGAATTGGGGAAATATGGAGGATATGATGGATTTAGGGACAAATATGCTAGAAAAAATGGAGGAGATGGTATGACACATAAAACACAACCTAAAATAAGCACAAGATAGATAGAAGAGTAATGCAGACATGAAGCGAGAAGATAAAGAATACAAAGTAGGAGAACATGTGTTCCTAAGGGTCAAACCAAAGAAAAGCTAGCTAGGAATAGGGATTTATGCAAAAATTGCACCTAGATATGTGGGGCCTTCTGAATTTTTTTCTAGAATAGGGACTGCATTATTTTAGTTTGCCTAACCTCCTTGTATAAGAATTCATTATTTTTCCCATATTTCTTTATTAAAAAAAATGTTGTTGATCAATCTCATATTATTAATTGGAATAATGTATAGGTGGAACCAAAGGGATACTTCCACATAGAACCAATGTGCATTCTCGATAAGATCTAAATTCAGTTGTGGAAGTAGACTATCGTACAAGTTAAAGTACAATGGAAACATTATCCAGTAGAAGAAGCTACTTGGGAAAGAGAAAAGAATATGAGACAAAAATTTCATATATTATTTCAAGACTTTAATGATATTGATTAAGCACCAAGGACGGTGCAAATTTTTTAGGAGGGGAGGATTTTAATACCCCCTTGTAACTTTTTGATGTTTTATTTTTACTTACATGTAATGTAACAAGTGAGTTAAGTTTTATATTAATATAATTTTGAAATGGATGGTTTTAATAACTATACAATTCATTAACAAAAACTTGGGTGTAAATCAGTTACCAAATCCCTAGCATTCTTTACAAATACAAGTGGCCAGTACTAAGGAGAGTTAGTTACTTTGATACAAAATTCCTAGGAAAAGAGAGCGGGGAATGCATAAGAATTATAGAAAACAAGAGAATTAGAAAGAGCAGAGCTTCAAGAGATCATACAAGTGGTGGATCTATTCGATGTATCCATGGAATAATGAAAAGATGCTAAAGAACATATGTGAGATGTTAGCCTCTATACTGGAACCGTCAATGAGAATAAGATAATGCTAGATTCTGAAGTAAATAAATATCTCTAGATATTGGTGGAAACTTGAAGCTGTAGGGAAACAATTTAAAGCTAAGAGTCTGGGGAAGGGGGTGGAACAATACAAGCTTGCATGCTTCAAAGTTCATGTCGTTGGGTGGTGTATACATGTTAACGCTTCAATTTTTGGTTTAGACGGATATGTTTTTTGAGAAATGATTCTCTATTCTTACAGTCACATCACTTATGTATGAAAAAATAATTCTTTATTGTTTTAGTCATATCTCTTATATATTGAAAACTAATTCTTTATCATTACAGTCATTATTCTGCATTAACCACCCTTACAACTACGAACAACGAAAAATAAATGATAGTAAATCAATGATATTGGGGTTATTGTATGAAATCCTATTTTATTATAGTTTAACCATATGTGAATGAAAATTGTTTAGTAAACCAAATGGAATGTTTAAAGATAATTCCTTATCATTTATTTTTTTCTAAACCTACTTTAGTCTTGCAGAAACCCTAAAATATAAATGGCTATAACTGATCTTCTAATACACCCTTAATTGAATACAAATTGTTATTTACAAATTAAATAATTGATTAAATAAGTTATAGTCAAATCAACCCTTGTTTGAATAACAAACCCTAATTTAAAATAGAATTATAAATTGTACAGAGTAACAAGATTCATAAACTGTTAAATCTTTACCACAATCCATGACTTGAACAATATAATTGTCAAGTACAATATATAAACCAGTTCTATGAAATACCCAAAAATAGGAAACAACTACAAACTATAGTGGAGAAGATGGTTTATGAAATTCTGTAAACAATATATTATTTACAAAACTAAGCCAAATGACTGATGGGACTTGAAATTTGCTGGCAAGAAACAACCCTCACAATTTTATTCTTACCTTGATCAATAAAACTGATCAATGTTCATCTATAATTAATTACAAAATTATAGAAGAGTGTCTTCAGAATCTATGATTCTGAAGTTACTCTCAACTAGGAGAAAATTGAAAATTAGGATGAAGGTTTCAAAGGTCAAGTCAAATTAAGTTTATTAATTTTTCTTACAGATGTTAAAATCCTAGGTTATATATGATCAAATTTTTATGATATTATTATTGATTATATATTTTTATGAGTTATTTATTAATATCTTTCAATCAACTTATTTAATTTTTAGATATTTTCTTTTCATGTAAATAGTTCTAATTTCATTTTTAGCTTTGATACTGGGCATGATTTATGATGGATATGATGGAGTTTTTATGACTGAATATGAGTTATTAGGGTTAATCAAATTATTTTATCATATTATTAAACCCTTATAGACATATCGTTCATTTAATTTATTTTTGATCTTTGTTGATAAATAATATGAACATATTCCTAGAGAATTTTATATATGAAACCATACTCACCTTTGAAAATATTCTGAAGCATCATTAAAGTTTATGTTATCATGATCACTAACTCGACTTCTATTTTTTATAGACATTTTATAAACTCAAAAGTGTGATGATTATC
Organism: Pseudotsuga menziesii; assembly: GCA_001517045.1. Taxonomy (NCBI): domain Eukaryota; kingdom Viridiplantae; phylum Streptophyta; class Pinopsida; order Pinales; family Pinaceae; genus Pseudotsuga; species Pseudotsuga menziesii. Next base: position 144,245 of record LPNX010152921.1, on the reverse strand, counting down.
GTATAATGTGTATGATGTTTCAAACTTAACGTTTATTATCTTTGAAGAATTATCGTATCACTATAATCCATTGAATTGATTTATTTGAGAATCATGAATTTATAAGCCTAATATTATGGTTTGAATTGTGGTGAATCATTACACCTTCACCGATTTTTATAAGACTTCAAAGAAGGATCATTATTCATCATATGGTACCTATCAATATGCATGTTATTGAAGATTTTGGATGCCACGTTGTAGCTTCATTATGATTATTCGTAACCTAGGGATGAACTATGAAATATTGATCAGACGTACCTTTGATCTCCACCTATAAGTTTTATCATGCCATATCTGAAACTGAATTAATTGATGTTGGATACGAATGGATTCTTCTTGACACTTGTTATATGCACATAAACTGAAATTATTATCTTACCTGTTATCCACATTACATTCACAATTGGAAATGATTCAACCATAAGGAAATAATTTCAAGTCATATCCTGAATTGGATTTGATGGTAGGATATCACACATAGGAACGAGTCTAAGGTTTTACCATGTCTGCGTAGTCTTGGATACCTATCCCTACCATTTTCACAATGACTTTTGCTACCAGTTCAATTGAAGAGCCAATGAATTTGAGTATAGCACCCTTGGGTAAGTTCAAACTTGATGGAGGAAATCTTCTGCATATTCACCCGAATGTTTCACAAATATTTGATAAATCAGCTTGGGATGAATTTCTTAAGAGTTTTAGTGGGCACAATGGAAGTCACTTGTTGCTTTTCCCTGTCTCTGAAATTAAATGTAGCACAGGTTGGGAATTTACAGTTAGAAATTTCTGAGGACTTCATAGCAAAGGCCACTATCTTGCCACAAAATAGAGAGCATTAGTTCAAGAAGAAATAAATTAACAGAGATAAATGGAGACATTTCTTATTGACTCTGCCTGAAGGGTTTGACAATAAATTTGGATATCCAGTTAAATACATACAAACTCAATGGGAGACGCTCCTCCAAATAATTATATGGTATATCAAATGTGATGGAAGGTATGCTACTATTCATTTTTACCATTTGAGATTCCTGATGGCCTTTAAAGGATTGAAGTTGAATTTACCATATTTCTTGCTTAATAGTTTATCAAGATGGAATCTTCCGTTCAAAACACTATAGGGGATCAATATCGTATCCTTTTTCCACCATCGTTTAGTGAAGATATTAGTTAAATATCAATTATCTTTTATTGGAAAAACCTGGGACCAATTTCTAGATGAGAATGACTTTGGACAAAATGAAGTATGGCCCTTTGTTTGGCCTAAGATTCGGCTGAAGAAGAGGAAATATTGTGGGTCTGAAACAACTGAAGTAAATGATGAATTAAACCCTAAGGATTCAAGAGTAAAAAATATCACTCATTTGATAGGTTTGGAAGATGAATTGGTAGAAGGTAAACCATAGTTAATTAGCATTGAAGTTTCTTATAATGTATAGCTAGCTTTAGAAAACCAAGTATTAGATAGAAGGTCTGAGGGATTAGTTCAAAAATTAAATAAAATTTCAGTTTTTGTATATCAATTCAAACCTAAATTGAAGAACCCTAGTACAATAAGTTTTGGCAGGTTTACTTGGAGCATGAATAGCATATCCGTGCCCATAACAACGCAACAAAACACTGAACCAGTTGTTGTTCATCTTGAAAGTGAAGATGGTGTTTTTCCCCAATTCAAAAGACAGTTCATATCGATGAACAAACTTCAACAATGAATGATCTTGTGATGCATTTGGCTAAACAAATCACTGATCCTAACAAGATTGTGATAGAACCTTTGTTTATAGATGCTCCTCAACCTGTTCGGGATTATGATAAACCTTCTTTTTCCCAATACCATGATTCTCTTCATGATCAAGATGATGAAACATTGCAGCAAGTTCTTGATCAAATCTATGAGGAAAAAATTGTACAGTTAAAGGAAGAATTGAAATAATTCCAAGTGAATGCAACGATGAAGGATGAAGAGAATAAAACATTCAATACATAGTTATTTGAATGGGTGCAACGATAGCGAATAATGAGTTTGAAGAAAAAATGATACAAGGAGGCTAGGAAATCGGTGATGATCACCAATGAGCACTTACTCAAACAAATAGAGTGACAAAATATTGTGATCCTAAAACTCAAAGGTAGACTTTCTGAGGAAAGAAGAATAGTTAATTTGCAAAGAAAAACTTGACACTTACTATGTTTTTAGTTACGCTGGTATATTTCTCTTTTGATAGGTAATATAATACTTTGATTAGCACACCAATAGAATCATAGATTCTGCAAGTATACTTGAAATCTATTTCATTCTATTTTTATGTTATATTTTGATTACTGTTTTGATGAGGAATTAATATATCTGTAACTGATTATCACAAGTGTACTTATACTATGAACGTGTTGGATTAATTAGAGATAATTTTGTTGACCGATAGCACTTGTTGTCACTTGATGCATCTTTTGTGGAGCAGTTGAAGCCTATCAAAGTAGTGTTCCTACTGAATTTGTTTTAACAGGAGTTAATGCTTTCCAGGTGCTCTTGATATTGATTATGATGCATCATTAATCGAATATGTGTTAAAATAGATTGTACTAAAAATGCAATTTAGTTCTAAAAAGTCTCGAAGTAGTTTAGATATTTTGTGTATAAAAGATAGAACTATGTTCTGAATAAGGGGATGGGAGTACTCAGAAACTACTTGTTGAAATTAAATATCTTTTTGGTTGCAATTGATTTGTTGGAGTTTTCTTCACGGATGTTCAGACTAGTATTTCAAATACTTGTATCATTCTTTGTTTTCAGTTTTTGGAAACTTTAATACATATTTCAATAGCTAATTTTCTTATCTTAAATATTTATGGATTTATACTGTGTTATTATTGCATTATTGTTAATTGAATTACTCTAATCACACAATGTGATTGTTTGATACAGATACTGCTGTAATCATTTCATTTTAAAGCTTGTTGATGATCGTGATTAAGTAGTATTATATTTCATAACGTGTTATCGATTGCATCTATATTTTCATATGGTGTTCTGATTAATAAGTGATTCAAATTTATATTTAGACATCTAGTATTGAACATTAATTATTCATGGACAATTACATTACATAATAGATGAAATGGTTTCTAATTTTATTTTTCTGTTTTTGTAAATTTTATTGAACAAGGTGATTTTTTATGATAATAATTCTGATAATTTTGTATCTAGAATTATATCATTTATTTCCCTTTGTTATCTTTAATTGTTAATTAATAGTTAATATAATCAATTAATTTCTCACAGGTGATATAGGATATTATTTTAGTTTTAATTCATAGTTTTAGCTTATATTTTTAGGTTTAGGTTTGCTTTTATAAGTTGTTAGTTAGATTTTAGTCAAATTAGTTACTTAACATCTGAAACTACCTCTCAAGTTAGAAATATAAACAAACCAAAGTTAGGATAATTTAGATTTAGAAACTAACATTAGGAATTAGGTTAAATTTAGATTATTACAGGAAATATTTTGCTGAGTTTAAAAAATCATATTCTCCTTAAGAGAATAAAACTCAAATGGTAGCATGAGACCATAACCTGCGATATCAAGGTAACTAAAACATACCAGGAGATGTATTAAGCAACCTATTTGTGATTGATTTCCTCTGTTGGCCTAGGTCATAAAATTAGGACACCAAATGGCACTAGAAGGAGGGAATGACAATGATTAATGGCTGATAAAACTAATGAGAAACCTTCAACTAGTCAAAATCCTCCATTAAAACCTGAAAGTAGCAGTTCACCATTCATAGAAACTGTTAGGAGCATTCTCAAACGAGATCTTAATACATCTCCTTTTACTCATAACCACAGTACTCAGACTTTAGAAGAGTCATGTCACATTCTTACTAGATCTTGTGCTCATAAGTTTGGTCTAACACCAATAGTTTACTATTTACCCAGACAATAATGGCATAATCCTCAATTGACTACAATTGATCAAGGTTCAACAAAAGTTGAGACTTCACAGTTAAGGACTCCAAGTCATCAATTCAGAAGTCTTCATAGGGAAACTAATAGAACAAATATTGTTAAAAGTTTGAATTCTATAGGCAGTTTTGGTGAACCACCCTCTCCTTCGGAATCACCACCTGAAAGTCCAAGCTCATTTAATCAAGAGAGTTCCTCAGATTATGAAGAAGATCCTATGGATGGAAACATACCTGCAGAAGGAGGAGGTAATCCTACACCTAATCCAGCACCAAACCAACCACTTCCATGGCTAAGAACAACTGCTTTTTCTATACCTGGCATGCAACATCTAGACAAACTTCTCCCGAAGTTTAATCTGGATAATAAAGAGCCAGTTGAAGTACATATAGATAAATTCATTTTAGTTATCCATACCATGAACGTTCAGCATGAAAATGTAGTATGTCGTCTGTTTCTGTTAACCTTTGAAGGGAGAGCATATACTTGGTACTTCTCATTAGTTCAAGGTTCAATCACAAACTGGACCGATTTCAACAAATATTTCCTAGAAAAGTTTGGGGAAGACAAGACACCCATTGCTTTAGCTCTTGAATTGTCTCGAATTAAAATGGAAATTAAAGAGAGAATCAAACACTTTAATCAGAGATTCCTTACTTTAAAGAACAAAAATCCTATTTCCTCTCAACCACTGGAGGATATAATTATAGAAAACTACATTTCAACCTTACCAAAATAGCTATGGATGTTTCTTAAACGAGCTGGAAAGACAACACTTGTCGAAAATTTTGAATAGGATATTAAAGTTGAGAACGATTCTATGTCATACGAACTTGAAAGAAGCAAAAAAGTTGATACCTTTCCTGGTAAGAAAGTTGAAAGATCTAGTTTAGATAAATATAAGGCATTTGATGTGGAAAAAATACAAAATGCTATTCAGGCATTGACTAATGTAGTGGTAGGATTAAAGAAAACTAATTCAGAGGCTTCTTCTTCTAGAGGGTATTTCAGGAACCAATTTAGACAAAATTCCAATGCTAATAATAAATCAAGTTCACCTCCTGATATAGCATTCAATGAGGATTTTTTTAACACTATTTGAGCAGTCTTGTATTTATGTGAAACACTTTCAAATCAAGAAACTGTAGATCATGAAGAAGAAGAAAAATATGAAAATGAAGAAGAATTTCAAGAACCACAATAGTAAAATGGTCTTTTTTGGATAGTCTAGTAAAATATTCTGAAATAAGAAATCCTCCTTCAGGAAAACATGCCTATAACACTCAGAGTAGAACATCTACAAATAATCCCAGAGCATCATCAAGTTCTACTCCAAGTAAACATAATAATAATCCTCAGCCTATCAAGCAAAATCAACCAATGAGGAATTCTCAGCCTATCCAAAGTTCTCTGAAGTTAGATCTACAGTATGAAATAATTGAAGATCTAAAAAATTTGCATGTAAACATTAGTATGTATGATCTACTTCAAATATATCCCATGCCCAATGGTCCCATTATAAGTCCTGCTATGAGTTCGCTAGTTCCTAGTGTCTAGCAAAATTCATGTGATAATAATTCTGAGTGGTTTAGTACTTAATGATAAAAGAAAATCAACAGCTGATAAATCCTCATTAATAGGGAAGAACTCAAAATCTACAGTCCTATGTTTCTCCTTCCCTTTGAAATATTTAATAGAAGCATCCATAATGGTATGGTCGATTCTGGAGAGTGTACTTTTATGATGCCTTTATCTGTTTGTCGAAGGCTAAATGGAAAGTATATTCCATCAAACTCGTAGATTAATCAACTTGATAGAACAAATGTGAGGGTTTTGGGACAATTTAAGGATGTTCTAATTAGGCTTGCTAGTAACCCTTGAATTTTTCAAAATCTTAGATATAGTGGTTGCAGACATCGCTATTGGATATGGGTTGTTTCTGAGCAAGGATTGGTCTCAGCAATTGAATGGATTTTTCACCATAGATTGGTCAACCTTATGGTATCCCAAATATGGAAAATCCAATCAAATCAAGAGAGGCATGGAAAGATAACTGAAACACATAGTAACATAATTGCATAATCCAAACGAACTAGTTCTATTTTCATATTCTATAATGGGAAATTATATGTACGAACTTGGGTTTGGAAACTTTAAATCTGAAAATTCTTCTTTTTTATGATAATAAACATCAATCTAAAATTATGAATGCTACCACTATTCAGCACGATTCTTCATTTAATGAAATTGTAAATAACTATTATTATGTACATATTATTGAAAGTAAGGTAGTTGCATATAGTTCTACTTTGAACTTGTACTCTGATGGGTCAAAATCTAAAGAAGGAGCAGGAGATGGATGCCTATTAATTAACCCAAAAGGAAACAAAATTTGTATAGAATGTCGGCTTGAATTCGATTGTACAAATAATACTGTAGAAAATGAGGCACTAATTCAGGGTCCGAAGAAAGAAATTGATTTGGATATCAAAGTATTGGTCGCATATGATGATTTTTAGATTATAGTTAGAAAGGTGCGAAATTCAATACATACATTTTAGAACATTTTCAAAACTATCAATGAGAGCTATGAAATCCCATTTCATATTTCGATGCATTCAATATAATTTCAATTCCTAGATTCCAGAATCAAGAGGAACACTTACTAGCCAATGTTGCGTCAAAATTAATTCCTTCTAAGAATCTTACATCTGATTTCTTTTCAATTGAAATAATTTGTAGACCTTATATACCAGATAATATTTTTAACTGGTGCGTTTTTTATAATGATTTGCAAATTCTGAATTTTCTAACGAATGTGGAAACTTTCAAAGATTCATTCATTAATGAAGTTACCTATGATGAAAATTTACGGGACTTTATGGTAATCCATGATTTTTGTTCAATTGAAAAGGATTTTGAGAAGGTAAAATCAATTCCTAACTCAATTCCGAATTGCAAAACTAATAGTTCACAAATGAAATATGAAACTGTAAATGTAGGAACAGAGTCTAATCGACAAACTGTAAATTTAAGAATAGATTACACTGCTGCAGAAAAAATAGCATTCATCAAATTATTTAAAGAGCTCAAAGATGTGTTTGCATGGATGTATGATGATTTAAAGACTTTTAATCCACAAGTTATGCAATACATTATCCCTATGAAACAGGAATCAAAACTTTTCCAACAAAAAATTAGAAAATTCCACCCGATTTTGGAACCAACAATCAAGAAGGAATTAAACAAACTTTTAGCTACTAAGATTATCTTTCTTATTTGACATACTCAATGGGTATCTAATTTGGTTCTAGTTAGGAATAAAAATGGTGACATTTGACTATGTGTCAATTTTCGAAACCTCAATAAATCTTATGAAAAAGACAATTACCCAGTTCCTCCCATAGAACAGATCCTTTAGAAAGTTTCAGGGTCTAAGATGCTATCACTTCTTCATGGTTTCTCAAGATATAACCAAATTTTGGTTTCCCCAGATGATCAACTCATCAGAACCCCATGGGGAACATATTCTTACCAAAAGATGCCCATTGGGTTAATCAATGCTGGGGAAACCTTTCAACGAGCAATGGATATTGATTTTAGAGGATTAACCAATAATTCAGTAGTTTTCTATCTAGATGATGTTACTATATTTTATAAATACTGACATGATCACATTATTCACCTTGGAAAAGTATTCGAACGTTGTAGAACATATTCAGTTTCTTTAAATCCTAAGAAAATGATATTTACTGTTACACAAGGTATTTTGTTAGGTTGTGTGGTGTCAAAACATGGGATGATGATTGATCCTGAAGGAACCCAAGCCATATACAAAATAATTTTTCCTTCAAGTAAGAAAGAAATGCAATATTTTCTAGGGAAAATGAACTTTGTTAGAAGATTTATTCCTAGTTTTTCAGAAATCATTCGACCTTTGCAAAATAAGATCAAGTAATATAATGTTTTTAATTGGGGTAATTCTGAGAAAGAATCATTCAATAGAATATTAGAAGCTATTTCAGAACCTCCTAGTCTCTTAAGCCCGGATTTTACCAAAGATTTCATATTTTATACTTTTGCTTCTGATGCAGCTTATGCTGTGGTACTCACTCAACATAATCAGCAAAATTATGAAGTATGATTTCTTTTATGAGTTCGAACTTTAAGGGAGGAGAAATAAAATACCATGAGGTTGACAAATAAGCATTCGTTGTTTTTAAAGTAGTGAAACATTTTTTTCCATATCTTTAGAAATCAGGAACCAAAGTGATAGTTCCTTTCCCTATAGTTAGAAATCTGTTAGTACAAAAGGACTTGGGTGAAAAAAGAACACCATGGATTAAATATCTCCAAGAGTATGATCTCTAAATTAAACCTTCAACAGTAGTAAGGGGACAAGGATTATGTAAACTTGCGGCTGAGGTGGCCCACTTGCCAAATAATAATTCTAACACTATCATTGATGAAGCCTTGCTAAAGAGAGAAAATTATTTTTATCCTCCACCACAGGATTCTTTGTATTCATATTTAAGGACTCTTTTAGAAACAAGAACTTCTCATGATCACCTTGAACAAAGCAAAATAAGATCCATTAGATTAAAATCAACTCCCTATTTTCTAATTGATAATACTATTTTTAGGAGAAATTCAGATGGTATTTTTCTTCGTTGCTTTGACAAGGATGAAACTGAGACAATCCTGAGAGAACTACATTTTGGTCCTGAAGGTGGCCATTTTGGAGGAGATACTACAACACATAAAATTCTTAGGGATGGCTATTATTGGCCTACTTTATTTTGAGATTATTATGTTTTAGTCAGAAAGTGCCAATAATGTGAAATTGTTGTAGGTAGGGTTAATAAGCATTCCTTTCCTTTACATCGATTCATAGTAGAAAGACCTTTTCAAAAATGGGGTATCAACATTGTTGTTCCAATCAACCCACCTTCTTCTCTTCAACACAAATATATCATTACTGCAACTGATTATTTTACTCGATGGGAAGAAGTTACACCTAGGGTAGTTATTACCAATCAAGTTATCTTATTTCTAGAGTCTTCTATCATTACGCAATTTGGTGTTCCTGACTCTCTTGTTTTTTATAATGACTCATATTTTTCATCATTTGAATTAACTCAATTTTCATTGGATAAAGGTATAATGGTTATGTATTCGGTGAATTATCATCCTCACGATAATGGCCTAGTGGAATCAACAAATAAAAACTTATTACAAAATATTAAAAGGACCATTTCAACTCATCATCATTATTGACATACAACTTTATTTAATGCATTATGGGTAGATAGAGTCACTCCTAAATCCTCAATTGGAAATTCACCTTTCTTTCTGGTATATGGTACATAAGCTATTCTACCTCCTAACCTGTTTTTGCCTTCTCTGCAACAAGCCCAATCCGTTTAGGATGAATAATGTCCAGTTATAGAGAATATAATTAATAGTCTATTGAAATTAGAAGAAGATAGAGATAAGGCTAAACAACATTTTGTCAAACACCAACAAATTGTTAAATCATGGTTTGATCAATCTTCAAGTTCTAACAGAGAATTTCAGGTGGGTAATTTAGTGCTTAAATGGGATAAAGCTCATGAAGATAAAGGAGAACATACAAAATTCCAATGTATCTAGTTAGGTCTATTTGTCATTGCTGAGAAGTTAGGTCCTAGAACTTTTCTTCTACAAACCTTAGAAGGTCAATCTAAAACATTCTCAGTAAATGGACTGATTTTGAAAAAATATTTCTGTTGATTTCATTAGACTTTGAATCTGTACATAGTTCTGTACATAAGCTTGTTCTTTCTCTTAATAATTGTACAACATTTTCTTCCCTTATTTTCAATCAATCTTGTGTGAATAACTTTTAATTTCAGAATTAATTTTCTGTACATATTGGTTGTTATACTTCATCATTTATATTGATCTTTCTATACATTTTTATATCAAACAAGATCATTTTAATTTTTAATGAATATTCGAATTGTTTTGATCCATCTATGAATATTCCTAAAAATTCATTTCAAAATTGATTGATATCTTCTATCAAAACATCATGATCTTTCAATACTTTGTACATATTTCTTTTAAGAAGGTATTTGTAAATAAATAAACCCTAAGTCTCAAATCCATTTTATCCATCTATATTGATTAGTTGTAATAAGATAGATCTTGAAGATTTGCTTAAACTGGTTGGTTTTTGTTAAATTTGATAAGGACCTGTAATTGATAATGTTTATGTTTATAATCAGGATTAACCTTCATCCATTTGTTTCTTCATAGTTGAGATCGCTGAAAAATTTCCTTTTCAAAACTTAGTACTTGGAAAATATTTGTCAATTTGCATTATCACTCATTCTTTTAGAAGTTTATTTACCATCTGCAAAGATTTTCAAGTCCTCTCTATGCATAATTATCTATAATAAGTTGGATTTTGATTGGAGAATAAGAGGTCTCATCATGAGATGACCTAATCATGATCATCAACTCTATCAGGGGTAACATCATTTTTTATCACCAGGGTGATGGCTCTTGATCATAAGATCAAGGGATAAGAGGTCTCATCACTATAAGCCTTGTTTATTTCTGGTAAAGCTCATGAATGATGTTGTTAATATCAGATTACCAAGCCTGGACAGTATTCTTCAGTTAAAATTTAATGGAAAATCAATTACAAATTTTTGATGATTGGAGCAAGTCTTGAAAGTTTTTTCAGATAAGTAAATAGATGTATCTTTATACCGCTAATGTGGATTACCTTTATCCTAAGTACTTGGTTTTTACAGGGTAATTTTCAATTTGTCTAAAACTAAGTCTTTATTAATGAAAATGAGGGTAGTTTTGAAAATATTTGCAAATGTGAATTGAGTACTGGTTCTTATTATATTGAGGATTTCTTATTTGTTTTAAGCAAATTTTAAGATTGTATTTTTTGCAGCTTCTTAGATGAATGAGCAAATATAACTAGTTTGCTCAGTGTGTCACCATTTTTTGGCAAGCAACGACACTCACAATTTTATTCTTACCATTATTAATAAACCTGATCAATGTTCTTTTATAATTCATTAGAAAATTATAGAGGAGTGCCTTCAGAATCAATAATTCTAAAGATACTCTCAATTAGGAGAAAATTGAAAATTAGGATTAAGTTTTCAAAGGTCAGGTCAAATTAAGTTCATTAATTTTTCTTGCAACTCTTAAAATCCTAGGTTATATATGATCAAATTTGTATTATATTATTCTTGATTATATATTTTGATGAGCTGTATATTAATATCTTTCAATCAACTTATTTAATTTTAGATCTTTTATTTTCATGTCAATAGTTCTAATTTCATTTTTAGCTTTGATGCTATGCATGATTTATGATGGCGTTTTTATGACTGAATATGATTTATTAAGGTTAGTCAAATTATTTTATCATATAATTAAACCCTTAAAGACATATCATTGATTTAATTTATTTTTGATCTTTGTAGATAAATAATATGAACATATTCCCATAAAATTGTATATATGGAACCATAATCACCTTTGAAAATATTTTGAAGAATCATTAAAGTTTATTTTATCATGATCAATGACTTGACTTCTATTTTTGATAGACATTTTATAAACTCAAAAGTGTGATGATTATCTTATAATGTGTATGATATTTCTAATTTAACATTTATTCTTCTTGAAGAATTATTATATCACTCTAATCCATTGAATTTAACTATTTGAGAATCATGAATTTATAAGCATGATATTATGATTTGAATTGTGGTGAGTCATTAAACCTTCACTGATTTTAATAAGACTTCAAAGAAGGATCATTATTCATCATATGGTATGTATCAATCTGCATGTTATTTCATATTTTGGATGCCACGTTGTAGCTTCATTATGATTATTCGTAACTTGGGGATGAACTATGAAATATTGATTGGTACCTTTGATCTCCACGTATAATTCACTCTCATGCCAAATATGAAACTGAATTAATTGATGTTGGATACGAATGTATTCTTCTTGACATTTGTTATATGCACATATCCTGAAATTATTATCTTACTTGTTATCTGCAGTACATTCATAATTCGAAATGATTCAACCATAAGGAAATAATTTCATGTCATATCAAATGTTTGCTAGATACATGAATTGGATTTGACGATGAGATATCACACATAGGAATGAGTCTAGGGTTTTACCATGTCTATGCATTCTTGGATACCTATACTTACCATTTTCACAAATCCTTTCCCTACCTGTTCAATTAAAGAGCCAACAAATTTGAGTATTGCAACCTTGTGTAGGTTCGAACTTGATGTAGCCGAGCTTCTCGATATTCATCCGAATGTTTCACAATTATTTGATAAGATAGGTTAGGGAGAATTTCATAGGAGTTTCAATGGGCATAATGAAGAAGTCACTCGTCGCTTTTCCTTATTTCTCAAAGGAAATGTAGCACAGTTTGGGAATCTACAGTTAGAAATTTCCGAGGACTTCATAGCAAAGGCCACTAGATTGCCACAGAAGGGAGAGTGTTGGTTCAAGAAGAAAGAAATTAACAGAGATAAATGGAGACATTTCTTACTGATTATTCCTAAAATGTTTGAGGATAAATTTGGATATCTAGTTAAATATATAAAACCTCAATGGGAGACGCTCCTTCAAATAATTATACAGTACATCACATGTGCCAGGAATGTATGCTACTGTTCATTTTTACCATTTGAGATTCCCGATGGCCTTTAAAGGCTAGAAGATGAATTTACAATGTTTCTTGCTTAATATTTCATGCAATATGGAATATTCCATTAAAAACACTATAGGGGATCAAGATCGTAGCCTTTTCCACCATGGTTTAGTGAATATCTTAGTTAAATATCAATTATATTTGATTGGAAAAACCTGGGACGAATTTCTACCTAAAAAAAATTTTGGAAAAAATAAAGTATGTCCCTCTGTTTGGCCTAATACTCGGTAGAAGAGGAGGCGATCTCATGGGTCTGAAATAGATGAAGTAAATGATGAATTAAACTGTAAGAATTCAAGAGTAAAAAATATTAGTTAGTTGATAGGTTTGGAAGGTGAATTTATAGAAGTCAAACCCCAGCCAATTAGTGTTGAAGTTTCTAATAACATATAGCTAGCTTCAGGAAACCAATTATTGGATAAAAGGACTGAGGGATTAGTTCAAAACTTAAATAAAATTTCAGTTTTTTTTTTTATCAATTTGAACATAGATTGAAGAACCCTATTTCAGTAAGTGCTCACAGGTTTACTTGGAGCACAACTAGCATATCCATGTCCATAACAATGTAACAAAAAACTGAACCAGTTGTTATTCATCTTGAAAGTGAAGATGATGTGTTCTCCCCAATTCAGAAGATAGTTCATATTGATGAAGAAACTTCAACAATGAATGATCTTGTGATTCCTTTGGCTAAAGAAATCATTGATCCTAACAAGATTGAGATAGAACCTTTATTTATAGATTCTCCTCAACATGTTCAGGATTATGATAAACCTTATTTTTCCCAATCCAATGATTCATTTCATGATCAGGATGATGAAACCTTGGAGCAAGTTCTTGATTGAATCTATGAGGAAAAAATTGCACAATGAAAGGGAGAATTGAAATAATTCCAAGTGAATGCAACGATGAAGGATGAAGAGAATAAAACATTCAATACAGAGTTGTTAGAATGGGTGCAATGAGGTGAATAATGAGTTTGAAGATAAATAGATACAAGGAGGTGAGGAGATCAGTGATGATCATCAATGAGAACTTGCTTGAAAAAATAGAACAACAAAAGCTTATGATCCTAAAACGCAAAGCTATACTTTCTGAGGAAAGAAGAACAGTTAATTTGTAAAACAAAACTTGACACTTACTATGTTTTCAATTACGCTGGTATATTTCTCTTTTCACAGGTAATAGAATACTTTAAATAGCACACCTATAGAATCATAGTTTCTATAGGTATGCTTGAAATTTTTTTCATTTTATTTTTTTGTTATATTTTCATTACTATTTTCATGAGGAATTAATATATTTGTAACTGATTATCACAGGTGTAGTTATACCATGAACGCGTTAGATTAAATAGAGACGATTTTGATAACCGATAGAACTTGTTGTTGTTTGATGCATCTTTTGTGGAGCAGTCGAATCCTATAAAAGTCATGTTCCTACTGGATTTGTTTTAATAGAAGTTAATGCTTTCTAGGTGCTGTTGATATTGATTACAATTCCTCATCAGTCAAATAGGTGTTAAAATAGATTATACTAAAATTAGAATTTAGTTCTAAAAAGTATTGAATTAGTTTATATATTTTGTGTATAAAAGACAGAGCTATGTTCTGAATAAGGGGATGGGAGTACTCAGAAACTACTTGTTGAAATTAAATATATTCTCTCGTTGTAATTGATCTACTGGAGTTTTCTTTGTGGACGATGTCAGACTAGTATTTCAAAGACTGGTATCATTCTTTGTTTTCAATTTTTGGAAACTTTAATATATATTTCAATAGATCATTTTCTTATCTTAAATATTTATGCAGTTATACTGTGTTATTATTGCATTATTGTTAATTGAATTACTCTTATCACACAAAAGTTGGTGTTCGATACAGATACTTCTGTAATCATTTCATTTTAACGTTTGTTGATGATTTTGATTAACTAGTATTATATTTCATAACTTGGTATTGATTGCATCTATAGATTCATATGGTGTTTTGATTAATAAGTGATTCATATTTATATTCAGACATCTAGTATTGAACATTAATTATTCATTGAAAGTTACTTTACATAATAGATGAAATGGTTTCTCATTTTATTTTTCTATTTTTGTAAATTTTATTGAACAAAGTGGTTTTTGATGATAATAACTTTGATAATTTTCTATATTGAATTATGTCGTATATTTCCCTTTGTTATCTTTAATTGTTAATTAATAGTTAATATAATCAATTAATTTTCTCTCAGCTGAGATATGAGATTAGTTTAGTTTTAATTCATAGTTTTAGCTTAGATTTTTAGGTTTAGGTTTACTTTTAGAAGTTGTTAGTTAGATTTTAGTCATATTAGTTATTTAACATTTGAAACTATCTCTTAAGTTATAAATCCAAACAAAAAACCAAAATAAGAGACTTTCCCTAAGAAAGAAAAGTTAGGATAACTTAGACTTAGAAACTAACATTAGGAATTAGTTTAACTTTAGATAAATACAGGAAAGATTTTGTTGTGTTTAAAAAATCATATTCTCCTTAAGAGAATAAAAATCAACTGGTAGTGGGAGACCATAACCTACGAAATCAAGCTAACTTAAACATACCAGGAGCTGTATTAAGCAACCTGTGTGGGATTGATTTCCTGTGTTGGCCTAGGCCATAAAATCAGGTCAACAAAACGCCAGCTAATAATTATAATGACAACAAATTACAGATCCAAGCTTTAGATCCGAGCTCGAAAAACATAACCACGCTAGAACAATGCTCGTAAACGTATGCATGTAAAAAGATTAATTTTCTTTCCTTCAAACAATGGATGTAGGAAAGAACCAAAAGGTAAAATGGAGACTTACTAATTGATTTGTTAGAGTAAAGGAAGGATGAATGTTGAATCTTCCTACAGCCTAATCTGTGGCATAAAAAAATACTCTTTATTAGTAAGTTGTCAGTTGATTTAAAAAAAAACAAAATGATGCATAATAACCAACAAAGGAAAACATTTCCTCTCAGTTATGTCATGTCTTTAGGGAGGCATGGTTATACCTCATACAATCGAAACTGCTACTAACATTTCCAAAACCTTGGTGCAAGTTCAGAATGTCGACTAGGGTTTCCAAAACCCTATGTAATATTCCTAATGTCAATGGTGGTAGCATTCTGGTCAACTACAATACTGGTAGGACTTCCAAGCAGCCTCCTGGCTATGAGAAACTACTATCCTACAAGTGTACTAATAGAGAAAACCCTCACAAAGTCAAAATTTTGTAATAATTTCCCTCCAGTTTTTTAGCATTAGGTGAACTTGAAAACTTTATATTTTATCACTTAAAATTTAGTTCTTAGGTTTTGAAATTTAGAGATAAGTTTAAGGTAAGGAAAACTTTAAATTCTTCCTTTGCTAAGATTTCCATATGCTAGGTTTTTTCCCAAGGTATGAGAGACGCAAATGTTGGTACCTGCAATTTTAAATAAGTGTTAGATACTAATTTGTAAGTCTATGTTTAACATTTCAATTTTCTCTCAAATCCATATTGAAGAGTCTAATGAAGTTAAGTCTGTAGTAAAATAGTAAAACTTGGAAACTCGAGTAGTTGGGGGTTTAACTTCTTCAATAGAAGGTATGTTGTCTTTCTAACTTTAAAAATAAAATATATATATTTTTATATGATTTTGGTGTAAATTATTTTGGTTAAATGTGGTTTGTTACACCTTCTGTCTCGGATTCTCTTTTGTCATGCACTCTTCTACTTCCATGATTCTTCTTTTGTCATAGAATCCTCTTCTTTTGCAAACTGTTCTTCTTGTGTTGCAACTTCCTATTGTGCCGGAACTTCCTTCTTCCATTGAGATATCCTTTTCTATCATGATCTATTATGATGTTTGATCTTTCTTCTGTGGCTACTTCTTTCACAACTCCTTCTTCCTTCTTCCTTTACATCAGTCACAACTTCCTTCTTCCTTTCTATAACCTAGCTCTTTTCATACTTAGTAAAACTTCCAACTAAATTCTGTCTAACTTCCCCTATGACCAACAGACCCCAAACACTCACTTGTGTCTCATACCAAGCCGCGAAAGGATATTATTCTACTTCTGTATTTGGTATGACTTTATCTTCAAAATATTAGAATATTTTTAGGATATCTTTTGTCTCATGTCACAAATATTCCTATGCTTTCTACAAGTTTTCCACAAGGTCATAAATGGGGTGTTCCAATGGTATGATCCTCGATGCTTCCAATTATCATTGTACTCGTTGATGTACATGCTGGATAATTACTATAATCCTCTCTGCTTCATCTTACAACTCTTTGACTTTTCCTTCCCTTTGCTTCTGTTGCATTCACAAAACTGTCACTTGTTGTAGGAACTTCTTCATTGTTGTTTCCTTATCCATATTTTTTACCAAGGGTAACTTTTGCATATCATTATTCAACTGATTTACTTCTGTCTCAATTGTATGCATCTCCTTTGTGAATTTCTCTAGTTTGACACCATTGATCAAGGCTTCCCAAGTCTCATACTTTTAGTCGACATCCTTGGCACAATATGGCCCTTCTTCTTCAATTCTATTTGTGGATTCTGTTGTTTTTTCCTTCTTTCTTCTACAACATCTGGAGGTGTACTTGGTATTAGTTGTGCTTCGAGTTTGGGTAACCTTTTTAGAAGGTCTTCTACTATCTCTCCAAGGAGAGTGACCTTGGATTTTGGAAATATTCCATCTATTATCATTTCATCAGCAAAATTTGTGCATGCAAGGGCTACAACCTTGTCAAACCTATGCTTGTTTTCCTCCGACATTGTTGTTCTCTGCTCGACCTCTTCCACTTCTTGTTTCGTGTTATTGACACTTTATTTGCTATTTTCTCCTCCTTAATCAAGGTTCCTTCCCTTACTTTCATCTCTGTGACTGTGACATTGTGCATTGCATATAATTCAACCATTTGCATCAAACAAAATTATATGGTTATATATCCTATACTTTATATATCATTGAATTATGGGGTTCTGAGATCAAGTACTTCTCTTGACGCTTGCATCCTAATTGGTGGAACCTCCATTGGTGTTTCAGTTTGTCTCTCTTATAAGGTTTGAGGTATAACTTGTGATGCAATTTTATGAGGAGTGTAATCTACCACAATTATAACCTGTTCAAGAGATTTTCATAGCACTTTTAACATATCAGTAACAGTACTTGTGAGCTTTGTTTGTCACTCATCTATTTTCTTGAAGATTTCTTGTACAACTTCTATTAGTGCTTCAGTCATAAGCGTAAAATCCTCTCCCTTAATATTAACAGTGTTTTTAGTTTTGTTAGCCTTTCTCTTCTTTTGTCTTGAATATTCATAATTTGTGTTAGCCTCTTTTATTTTCTCTCCTACCATTGGTTCTGTCAGATTTGAACTTGAACCACTTTGAATTGGGTTGAGATCTTGTGCATCTGCCTGTAAGTTTTCTTCCTCATTCCATAATTTTGCGATGGTGGATTGTCTTGACCCAAGGATTTTTCTGCATATAATTGGTCCTTTGGAATAAGAACTCTCCATTGTTTCATCCATTTTTTGAAAATGCCCTCAACTTATTCTTCAACCAATAAAATATATGTCGCCAACCATTGATCATGCGGGTCCTGTCATGGTTGTAAATTAACATGGTGCATGTCGATCTTGAACTTGATAATTTGATGAAATCGTTGAACGATGTTGTATTTAATATTGTGCTGATCCTTTATCTTATTCCTTAGTTCCTCTCCATGCATCAAAAAATTGACAATATTATATCACTTCACGTCTTTCCTATCCCTGTCGAAACAAAGGTTTGGTATCAGGATTCTCTACATCATACAGGAAGATCCACCCCTTGGTAGCTTTGTAGGTTAGATCATGCGATAAATGAAATAAAAATAAAAAACTAGGAATAATGGAATGGCTTACCATCTTCCCGTGACTCTAGTGCATCTAGTAGCAATTCATTGAATAGGAACTGCGACCAGTTGATATGAACCCCCTCAGCATAGAGACTGGCTAGCACAATCACAGTCGTAGTACACTGGGTTGGTCGCATCTTGTGCAACATTTTAGAAGTTATTACATTTCGAAAGAAGTGAACGATATGGTCATTAATCGAGGATATTAGGAATCCTTTGTTATTTCTAGTCATGTCATATTTTTCTTTCATCCTTACCGATATCACAAATTCTTGGTATTTCCTTAAAAAGGGTTTTGGATCTATACCTGTGAATGGTAGGACTTTAATTACTACAATAAGTTTGACATGCACACATATTGGTTTTTCAAGACATACGTAGCCACCATAAAAATACAATAATAACTGTTTTACATAGGTATTTATTTCTGAGCTTCGTCCAAAGTGTTCCATATACAATAATGATAATATTCCTTACTAGTCAAGTCCTCTAGCCCATTCTGTCGGAACCAATTGCTTTGATCCATATGTTTTATCCTACATAGTGACCATGTAGTTCTCCCTACTTAAATATTTATGTTTCTTTGTGTCATGGTCAATGAAGAATAGATTCCTTAGGTTTGATAGAATATCCTTCAACACTTTAACTCCTTATGGCACCAATGGTGTTACCAGCGAATCCCCTAACTTCTTTGGGATTCTAACATTTGGCACATCCAAGTGTCTTGGTCAAATGTATGCCAACAACAAATTTCTAGTTTCTGAGTTTTCCATCCTCCTGACAAGGTGGTGTTGGTGGTGTCATTGCTTTTCCTTTCCTCTTTTTATTTCCAATGCGTTTCCCCCATGTATTTCCAAATGGACCTATCCTTTTTTCATGTGATTCTTCTAAAGGCCTAACCAGAACTTGCTGAACAACTAGAGAAAATTTCTCAATGACTGGTCGAACCTCTTCTTGTGGTGTGGTATATCTAGTAGTATCTTCCATAACTAATGTAGGTGATGCAATCACAATATCAGATTCAACATCTGTACTTGTGATATAAATTGAAAGGACCATATTCTGAACAATTTTCTTTGTCTCTTGCAGTTGAAGAAAACAATCACTCTTCTCAAATGCAAATATGATGAAAGTGAAATTTGGGCGCCAATGTTGATATCGTGTAACCATTGTGTGCAACCGTGCTTCATAGGCATGGGATACTAATAGAAAGGTATGATTCCTTTCAGTCACATGGGTTGATTGTCCAAATACTTAAGGAAAAATATATGTATTTTTCCATTTAGCTATCACATGAAGTGGTATTTATTTCCATAAATATGAACATGAACAAATATAACGTCACCAAAATCTCTCAGTATTTTGAAATTAATTACATCCAACCATCATTTCTGTGATACCAGTATTCCTTGTGACATCGTTGCACTTCCTATGACCTGTATTTCTCCTTTAACATATTTCCTTTATTGCAACGGAACAAGTGTCTACGCCATCAATTTTCTATCTGCGATAGACATCGAGTCTATGAGACTTCTCTTCTTGTTGCAAAATATTTTAGTAGTATGCGACCAAGAACTACATAAAAGGCTCAAATTGTTTATGTTTTCCTAGGTCTCTATTGTTCTTTCTCTGCATAAGACTATATATATGTGTGTGTGTGTGTGTGTGTGTGTGTGTGTGTGTGTTTGTGTGTGATCAAATTGCAGCTATAATGATATGTCTTTAGTCGACTTCCATTTATTAGTCCTTTGACAGGTATTCCATCTAAAATTTTCAATTTCACTATGCCTCCTTTCGTGATTTCCTCGATGATATACAATCGTAACTAATATATTTTTAACTTTTCTGGATGCTTGAAAATTTTGGTATCATACATAATGACAAGTCCTCTGACCTACAACTATTTTTTCGTAATGGGTCGATCATGCCATACCTTTTGTCTTTCTTTGTTAACATTTTGGTGATACCCAGAGACAAACCGTTCTTCTTCCAGCTGCACCAGTTGTAACAATATCTCCTCGATAGCATCAACATATGTCATTTCTGTGGTTGCAACAATTCTTAGTCTTGGTACAATATATTCCATTGGCATCACAGCCTCCTGTCTAGACACCAAGAAAAACGGAGTGTGGCCTGTCAATTTATTGAAAGTCATGCGATATTCCCATAATACAATGGAAATTTTTTGATCTCAATAATCTCTTTGAACATTACAAATATTTTTCAATGCATTTTCAAGGATTTTGTTAAAGGCATCGAAAACACCATTCGCTTGAGGGCTATATGGCATTTTTTTTCTATGTTGAATCTGAAATTTTTTTGTCAGTTCTTCAATCAACTAGTTAAAAAAATATGTATCTTGGTAACTTATTACAATATTTGGGAAACTGAATCTTGTCATGAAATTTTCAAAAAAAAAAATCACAACAGTAAAATCCTTTACTTATGCTCCTTCATCCCATCTGGTTAGTTAATCAGTCACAGTAATAATATAGTGTGCACATGCGTACTTCCTAGTTAGATTGATAAGGAACAAAAAGTCAAAAAACCATTTATAAAATGCCTCCAATGTTACTTGGGGTACCAATAGAATTTCATCTCATTGTAACAACTTTCTAGTTCTTTGGTAGATATCACAGTTGCGACAATAATATTGGGCTTTTGCATGGATGGTGGGCCACCACAATCCCGCTTGTAAAATATTTTGCACCATATATTTTCCAGCGTAACGACCACCTACGAAACCAGCATGTGTTTATTTTAATATCATCAGTCACTCATGTTCCAAGACACATCAATGAAGAATCTCATCGGGACCCATCTTATACAATTGTATAGCTATCAACTGGAAATACACAGTGCACACAACTAGCTGCCACTTCTGTGCAGTAGTGAATTTAGCTGGTGCATAAACCATACTAAATAATTGTATTGTATCTTTGTATTGATCATCAAATGTGGTTATCACAGACAATTGTGCATCAGGGATATTATCCTCTAGATTACTAGGTTCTTAACCGCTTTCAGTCCTTGAAATATGGTCTGGTGCCAAGTTTAATCGACCGGGTTTAACAATTAATTTGAATTTGAATTCTTGAAAGAGGATAAGCCATCGTCATATTGTCCCCCCCCCCCAACACTAGCTTATTGAACATGTATTTTAGTGCAGAATGGTCTCTGTACATCTTGCAATTCCCTCCCAATAAGTAGTTTCTGAACTTCTATAGAGCATATACCATTGTTAACCTAGTTATCTTTCTATCATGGTATAATTATTTTTTGCAGTTGACAACTTCCTGCTAGCAAAGGAAATAGGATGGTCGATCGGCCCTTCTCCTAGTTGCATTAGCACCACTCCTAGCATGATAGATGATGCACCGACATGAAAATGAATTCCTTTTCTAGTATGGAAATACAAGTATGGGTGTTGTAGCCATATTATTCTTCAATGTGTGCATACTCTCTTGGAATCTCTTCGTGAAATGGAGGTTGACATCTCTTTTCAACACTTTTTCCATCATAGTAGTCACCCCTCTATATCCCTTGTAAAACATTTTGTAGTATCTTGTGTGTCCTAGTGCTTCTCTCAACTACTTGACTATATTAGGTGCTTCTAGGTCAAGAATGATGGCAACTTTAGGCGGGTCAACCAAAATTGCATCGCGACAGACCACATGGCCCAATATTAGAACTCCAAAAAGGGTGTAAAAGATACATTTCTTCAAGTTTAAAGAAATTTGATACTGTAAACACCACTCCACCATCATTCTAAGACTCACAATATTTTATTTTATGAGCCAAAATACCGCCCAATCATTGAAATAGACTTCAATAAATTTGTGAATTAAATATTTAAAAGCAACAACTCTTATTCTAGAAAAAATCGTAGGAGTATTCTAAAGTCCAAATGTAATTGCTGTTGGAGACATTTACCATCATACACACTCTTTTTGGTCAAATTGGCCTAGTTAAACCACTATCCTAAGTATAATTGACATCAGTGGAGCATTAATTTCCATCATCTAGTCACACCCACTCCTACCTACAATCAAGGAGGCTAACTTAGCCTTCTCCTACAGTCAAGGAGGCTAACTAGAGAACTCTAGGGGTGATCTGAGTGATATTAATGCACCTAATTGCTAACAGGTGGTTACAATCAGTTCAACCAGTCAGTTAAGGAACCTCCTCTCATTAAATATATTATTTAATGATTATTTATTATTATTTAATGATATGGAGTCAACAAGGTGCCTCCACCAACTTCTGATGGTGAGTTCAGCTTCAGTTAACCTCATTGGGGTTCATTGAAGTCATGGAGCACTAGCACTTGATGGTTGGCTTGGCATGACATGTGTTTGATCTCCTTCAGTTGAGATTCAGTCATTTATTGCACTCTGACTTCAGTTAGGGTTTGGTGAGTCAATTAGGGTTTTGGTCAAGTGGTTAACTGAGTGTGATTGAATAGATAAGAGTCAGTTAAGCTAGACTCACTCACTGAATTCGAATTGTCTCCCTAGGTATTCAAATTCTTCATGGATGCAAGCTATTGCTTGACATTGTTATTGTAACTATTCATTGTTTATTGAATATACAGAGAGGAAACCATTCTGGTTCCGATTAACACCATTTCATGAGTATTTGTTGATTATTCTTTCATGAGATTGATTCTTAGTTCCTAGATCATGTGCAAGAATCAATATGGTATCAGAGCGTACGGCATGACGAAGATCTATCTCTCAAAAACAAGCTTTTTGACATATTTCTCCTTAAAATTTGAGCAATAGCTCAAAAATCCAGCACTGCACCAGAAGCCAAGGCTTACCACTCGATACCCCAAGTAAAGAACTTGTTGATCAAGCTTGCTTGATTGACTATGCTGGGTGTGATGAAAGCCTAAAATGTGTAGGTTGTATGACCTTACAGTGCCCCTTTTGTTTTGATTTGCATGTTTTATCAGGTACAACTTCGAATGGACTCATCAATCCCTCTTCTCACCCCATTCACAAGCTATTCGGAATGGAAGTTGAAGATGATTGCATCTCTGAAGAGATGAGGTCTCTATGAGGTGTCTATTGGAATTGGAAAAGAGTCTTATGAGAATGAGAATGACTGGATAAATGATAGTGATAGAGCTTTTGGAGCAATAGGTCTGGCCCTTTCTCCTAGCTTGTACGACCTTATTTGTCCTGCTGAATACCCAAAGGAAGTCTGGACAATATTGGATAGAACCTTTGGCAAGCACAATGAGGATCATAATAGTACTTTGGAGATCATAGCTAGAACCACAAGGGTTCTTTTCTCAAACTTCTTGGCCTATACTCTCTCTAATGAACTTGTTCAAGATGAAGATGAAGCAGAATCTTCTACACATTCAATTCGAATTGAAGAAAGTCTCCATGAAGTGACTCCTTCTCCTGATGCTCCGGAAGCTCATGAGATCTCTGATATCTCATATTCTCATATTGCTGAAATATAAGAAGACATTCAAATCTCTGATATTGAAGAAAAACACTACTACACTTCCATGCAAACATTCACCGATGATTTTCCTTTGAATTCTGTGCAAAATTTACCAGTAATTACTTCCGAAAGTGAAGAGAAATTTGATTTTTCTTCCTCTAATGTTGCTGCTGGTGTGAAAATATGTTAAAAATTGGATATTTTGGAAGAAATATCAGATTATAAGAGTGACACATTCGCTCCCCATTATCTAGATCTTCTAGCAAAATCCTGCAGGATTGCATGCACCAAAATTCAGAATTTTGAAGAAAAAGACAACTGTGCATCCACCGTCTCGGTTGACCGTAATTTTGGATATGATATGAAACTTATTGGATCTGATATGAATTTATTTGGATCTGATCTGATATTTCTTGGTTCAAAATTTCAAGTTCATAAACCTTTAGTACTGCTTGTATCTTTTCTCATCAACGGTGTGAAGAAACAAGTACCGTAAGTCTCCTTCGAAACTGTTGTTGGGGATTTGATTTCATTTCATAGTTTTGGATCTGTTGTGAACTTATTTAGATCTGATTTAAATTATGATCTGATATTATTTTTCTCATATTTTAAAATCCAATATCTTTCATTCATGCTTGTAGCTGCTCTCACCAATTCCGGTGTGAAAAATCAAGTACCGCAGTTCTTCTTCAATTTTGTTGCTGGGGATTCGGTGTTAGTTTCCTCTTATGAGGTTGCTGATACTTTATTTTGTGAATAATTAGATATTTATGAAGCTATATCATATTATTGAGCCCAATCATTCACTCTCCAGAGTCCCAGGGATTCTCTACGTTTGGTCACATGCTAAACCCCTCACAGAACTAGTAAAGAGGAAGACATTCTGCATCCTCTTGGACACTTGCTCCTAAAAATTGGGGTTGATTTTACCACTCATGGTTTTCTGTTAAAGGATGCAACATATCATTTTCTTGAGTGTTCCACACATGGTTCGAATCCTCAAGAACATTTTCTCTCTCTTTGGATGATTTCAGTTGCTCTACATGGGTCCAGTTTTCACCGCGCGGCTACTTATATTTCTGATTCAAATGAGTGCATTGTTCTTCTTCCAAAGTGGAAGATTCCTCCAGACATATTAATTTAGTTTGGATTCATAGGTTCACATGCATAGTCTCAGGATACTGCTGCATAAAAGAACCAATTCTTGATTTACTGCTTAGTTTGAGGGGGGGTATTTTTCCCATGAGGTTTTCCCTGTTTCCTTGGTTACATTAAGCAGTTACTTTATTGTACAGGGTCCAGTTTTCACCGTGCGGATGCTTATATTTCTGATTCAATTGAGTGCATTGTTATTCATCCAAAGTGGAAGATTCCTCCAAACATATTCATTTAGTTTGGATTCATAGGTTCACATGCATAGTCTCAGGATACTGCTGCATAGAAGAACCAATTCTTGATTTACTGCTTAGTTTGAGGGGGGGTATTTTTCCCATGAGGTTTTCCCCATTTCCTTGGTTATATTAAGCAGTTACTTTATTGTACAGGGTGACCTATGGCCTTAGTTTTC
>LPNX010152921.1:0-118358 GCA_001517045.1 Pseudotsuga menziesii | reverse complement strand
AAGTCATGGAGCACTAGCACTTGATGGTTGGCTTGCTATGACATGTGTTTGATCTCCTTCAGTTAAGATTCAGTCATTTATTGCACTCCGACTTCAGTTATGGTTTGGTGAGTCAATTAGGGTTTTGGTCAAGTGGTTAACTGAGTGTGATTGAATGGCTAAGAGTCAGTTAAGCTAGACTCACTCACTAAATTCAAATTGTCTCCTTAGGTATTCAAATTCTTCATGGATTCAAGCTATTGCTTGACATTGTTATTGTAACTATTTATTGTTTATTGAATATACGGATAGGAAACCATTCTGGTTCTGATTAACACCATTTCATGAGTATTTGTTGATTATTCTTTCATGAGATTGATTCTTAGTTCCTAGATCATGTGCAAGAATTAATAATTGTCATATATTGGAAACATACCCACTCCGTCGCAAAGGTATTATTGTCTCAGTATTCCTTCTCGATTATGATATGATGGTAACCAAAAAACCCATCAATGAACGAGTACATTTCTTGACCTCTGAGACACTCCAGTACTTCATCTGTAACTGGAGTCAGAAATAGGTCATGTAAGCAAACATCATTCAGTTTTCTTAGGTTGACATAAATTCTTACTTCTCCCGTAGAATTGTTTCCTTGTAATACTATCTGGATGATCCATTTGGATTCATCCATAGGTTCTATAATACATCTCAGTCTTATCCTCTTCTTTATAGCATATATTGAGTTTGTATGGTCGCTTCTTGACTAGTTTTGAGTTGGGACTCAAAGATATTTCCATTTATCCTAAATCTCCTACTATCCCCTTCATCTATGAAATTTTTTTATGGAACAAATCCTGAAATTCATGCAATGAACCAATGATCTTTCCCACAATCTCATCATCCCAATAATATCCAATATTGGAGAACTTTGGATTTTTTTTCGAGTCAGTATTAACTTTTATTTTTATTTTGAGTGGGTTCAAGAACTAGTCTCTAGAAATACTAAGTCCTTCCAATGTGTGCATTCCTTCTCACTAAGGTATGTTTACATTATGTGGGTCATCATCATCTGGTTCTCCTGTCATGTCGTAAAATTCCATCCAATGGTGGATTTTTGCACTGTATTGTTTGAATTTAGTCACTGCAACATACATTTCTTCAAATATATTTGTTTTCAGCACTTGCAATGCAGTATAAATCAAATGATGGTCATATTCAAACTCAAATGTATGTGTAAGCTAGTATCTAACTCCTCCCAATCAAGAGTTCCTTGTTGTAGCTCTACTGATGTATAGCAATTACTTGGTATCATATCTAGTGTATGTACAAAATTATAAACCCATTCTTGTTGTGGATATTCCATCCATCTTGCATGAAAATACTCAATATGTTCAATAGGATATGTCAGTCCTGTATATCTCTGAGCAGTATAATTGATTTGTTCCCCAAATATGATCTCTAGCAAGCTTCTGCATTGCGACCATTCAGAGGCAGATTGTTTATGTCTACCCCACCATTTAGTGGGCGTAGCTTTCAGCAAAAAGTACAAGTCATAAAATCATTGTGATTCCATAATTTTTGTAATGTACCCATTCAAATAATTGCATAACAGGAATATTCTATCAATCCTACTAGTTCCTTAGGTTGGGTGGAAACATTGGGAAGTTAATAAGGGAGCTAATAAATGGTGTTTATACATTCGAAGGAATAAATATTTATTTAATTCGTTTAATTAAATTAATGCAAGTGAAAAATGAAATGGCTATGGAGAATGGAGACACATGGAGACTATGGGGGGTACTCAAGCTAGAATTCCTATGTTAAATGGAATCCTCCTCTTGCAATCTCGAATCTATGGGAATCCTACTGTTTTTTGATGGATGATAAGGCTAATATAATTTTCCATATACTTCATAGGTCAAATTTGGGATGAATTGTAACTTACACTGGGGAGAGGAAGAGCCAAATGGGAGTTTCATGGACACTTGGCTAGATTCCCCTTACATTTATGACATCTATGACACCAATGATGGAGATTCTATGACAATTATGACACAATTCAGATATCAAGGATGAAATATGACATATATGACATATTAGGCCTGAATATAGAATCTTATAGGTCGCTCATGGGATTTGGAGAATGCCAAGAGGCTCCTGCTCGAATTTGGGAGTAGAGGGAAGGTGAAGAGAGAGGCCACATGGCATAGCATGAGAAACCACACCAATTCGAATTGGATTTGGTTTAGGGATGGATTTGGAACCTCAGAATACCAATAATTTTTATAAAATTCAGGTATCATCCATGAGAAGGTCTTTTTGATCATTTGTGAAAATTGTTACTGTGAAGAGAGAGAGCTAGTGGATGACTAGTTCATGCCTTAGCCAATTTCGAGGGTGAAAGATTTCCCTCCTAGTTGGTGTTTAGAGAGGCCACTCAGGTATTTCAAGGATTTAAAATGGAGTCATAATTTACAAGTTCAAGGTGCAGCATCTCATGGACATATCAAGTTCAGCTTCTTCTTCCTTCATCTCAATTTTTCTCACCATATTTCAGCTCTATGGACTAAGGCACACTTCGTGAGCTATTCATCTCTTTGAGGGAGATTCTATTGCTCCAATATTTTTTATTCTAATTTAAATTCTCTAATATTTAAGCTCATAAATATCTCAGGTCAAAATTCTGAGAAATCTCATGTATTATTTCTTATTATGAAGAAATAGTGCCATTTCCCCACTACCTTGTTGTAAACTCTTGTAATCTTGATGGATTTGAATGGCTGTATAAAATATTTATGATATATGAATGAATTTAATTTCATTAAATTATATTATGGTTTTAATTTTCAATAAACGATAATTTGTGGCCATTGGGTCAAATTTCACACCAATTGGAGCAAACTACACCTCATCTCCCCAAGGGTCCAAAACTAGTTTTTTTTATATCTGATTGAAATAAGGGATTACAGACATGGGAGGTCGATTGGTTATGCATATGAGTCTCTAATAATATATTATACACATCCCCTAATTCAATTTAATAATTGAAGTGGGTTTCTGCACATTTGGGAAGCCATGTCTACCACTTACCCTGGGGGGATTTGAGCCCAAAATTTCTAGTAAAATCATCTACCTTCTTCAGAATTTAGTACAAACTTGCAGAAGTGATTGGAGGGACATAATATATCCCTTAATATAATAACTAATTTATTATATAATACATACACCTTCTCTGAATATTTGGGAGCAATTGGGCTTCTTTGGAGACCAAGACACTAACACTAGTCAAGAGCCAAAATTGTGAAAAAATTGGAAAATTGGGCATTTTGTTATAATTTAAGAAAATGGAAATTACAATGGTATCAAAGCATGATATTGGAACCTGATGTGGTATGATATTTATGAGTACAAGAATTCAGGGACCAACATTATATATTGAAACACAAAAGTGCTTTTGTTGAAGAGGAAACTACGACTAGGGATGAAAAGGGAACCTCATATGATGGTGAGGAGCATATAAAAATCATTGAACCTATAATTGAATACATGACCAAAAATATTATTAAAGGATTCAAATTTTTGGATATCCAAAGTTGGAAAAAATATATTGATTTTAAGGAAGTTAAGGGGGAAAATGCATCAACTTGCTTGAAGGAGAAAAAGGAGGATACCCATCAACCACCTAGTTTAGAAAGAGGTGAAGTAGAAGAAGTAGTACATGAAAAGGATCAAAATTCACTACCAAGTGACTTTGAAAAATATGAAGAGACATCACATGAGTATGAAGAAGTTATTAATTCTTGCACATGATCTAGGAACTAAGAATCAATCTCATGAAAGAATAATCAACAAATACTCATGGAATGGTGTTAATCAGATACGAAATTGGTTTCCTTTCTATATATTTAATAAACAATGAATGGTTACAATACCAATGTCGAGCAAAAGCTTAACTCCATGAATAATTCGAATACCTAAGGAGACAATTCGAATTCAGTGAGTGAGTCTAGCTTAACTGACTCTCAACCATTCAATCACACTCAGTTAACCACTTGACAAAAACCCTAATTGACTCACCAAACCCTAACTAAATTTAGAGTGCAATAAATGACTGAATCTCAACTGAAGGAGATCAAACACATGTCATAGCAAGCCAACCATCAAGTGCTAGTGCTCCATCACTTCAATGAACCCCGATGAGGTTAACTGAAGATGAACTGACCATCAGAAGTTGGTGGAGGCGCCTTGTTGACTCCAGATCATTAAATAATAATAAATAATCATTAAATAATATATTTAATTAGAGGAGGTACCCTAACTGACTGGTTGAACTGATTGTAACCACCAGTTAGCAATTAGGTGCATTAATATCACTCAGATCACCCCCGGAGTGATCCAGCTAGCCTCCTTGACTGTAGGAGAAGGCTAATTTAGCCTCTTTGACTATAGGAATGCATGGGTGTGACTATATGATTGCAATTAATGCTCCACTGATGTCAATTAATGTAAATTATACTTAGGATAGTGGTTTAACTAGGCCAATTTGACCGAAAGAGTGTATATGATGGTAAATGTCTCCAACACCCCCCCTTAAGCTATACTCAGGAAGAGTTAGAAAACATAGATGCATAAAATTCTAGGGCCCTGGAAACTAAGGCCATAGGTCACCCTATACAATAAAGTAACTGCTTAGTATAACCAAGGAAATAGGGAAAACCTCGTGGGAAAAATACCCCCCCTCAAACTAAGCAGTAAATAAAGAATTGGTTCTTCTATGCAGCATCATCCTGATAATATGCATGTGAACCTATGAATCCAAACTAAATGAATATTTATGAAGGAATCTTCCACTTTGGAAGAAGAACAATGCACTCAACTAAATAAAAAATATAAACATCTGCACGGTGAAAACTGGACCCATGTAGAGCAACTGAAATCATCTGAAGAGAGAGCAAAGGTTCTTGAGGATTCGAACCATGTGTGGAACACTCAAGAAAATGATATGTTGCAGCCTTGAACAGAAAACCATGAGTGGTAAAATTAGCCCCAAATCTTAGGAGCAAGTGTCCAAGCGGATGCAGAATGTCTTCCTCTTTACTAGTTCTGTGAGGAGATGAGCTTGTGACCAAAGGTAAAGAATCCATGGGAATCTAGAGAGTGAATGATTGACCTCCATAATCTGATATAGCTTCATAAATATATAATGATTCACAAAATAAAATATCAGCAACCTCATAAGAGGAAACTAACACCAAATCCCCAACAACAAATTTGAAGAAGAATTGCGCTACTTGATTTTTCACACCGGATTTGGTGAGAGCAGCTACAAGCATGACTAAAAGATCCTGAATTTTAAAATATGAAAAAAATAATATCAAATCAGAATGTAAATCAGATCTAAATAAGTTCACAACAGATCCAAAACTGTGAAATGAAATCAAATCCCCAGCAGCAGTTTCGAAGGAGACTTGCGGTACTTGTTTCTTCACACCGTTGATGAGAACAGCTACAAGCAGTACTGAAGGTTTATGAACTTGAAATTTTGAACCAAGAAATATCAGATAATATCCAAATAATATCATATCAAGTCCAATAAGTTTCATATCATATCCACAATTATGGTCAACCAAAACGGTAGATGCACAGTTTTCTTTTTCTTCAAAATTTTGAATTTTGGTGCATGCAATCCTGCAGGATTTTGCTGGAAGATATAGATCATGGGGAGCAACTTTATCACTCTTTTAATATGATATTTTTTCCAAAATTTCCAAGGTATTACATATTTGCACACCAGCAGCAACATTAGAGGGAGAAAAATCAAATTTCTCTTCACTTTCGGAAGCAATTACTGGTAAATTTTGCACAGAATTCAAAGGAAAATCACCGTTGAATGTTTGCATGGAAGTGCAACAGTGTTTTTCTTCAATATCAAATATTTGAATGTATTCTTCTATTTCAGAAATAGGAGGAGATGATATATCAGATATCTCATGAACTTTTGGAGCATCAGGAGAAGGAGTCACTGCATGGAGACTTTCTTCAATTCGAATTGACTGTGTAGAAGATTTTGCTTCATCCTCATCTTGAAAAGCTTCATCAGAGAGAGTAAAGGCTGAGAATTTTGAGTGAAGAACTCTTGTGGTGTTGGCTGTGATCTACAAAGTACTATTATGATCCTCATCGTGCTTGCCAAAGGTTCTATCCAATATTGGCCAAAAATTCTTTGGGTATTCAGCAGAATCAATAAGGTAGTACAAGCTAGGAGAAAGGGCCAGACATATTGCTCCAAAAGCTCTATCACCGTCATTTAGCCAGTCATTCTCATTCTCATAAGACTCTTTTCCAAGTCCAATAGACACCTCATAGAGACCTCGTCTCTTCAGAGATGCAATCATCTTCAACTTCTATTCCGAATAGCTTGTGAATGGGGAGAGAATAGGGATTGATGAGTCCATTCGAAGTTCTACCTGTTAAGACCTACAAATCAAAATGAAAAGGGCACCATAAGGTCGAAAAACCTACACATTTTATGCTTTCATCACACCTATCATAATCAATCAATCAAGCTTGATCAACAAGTTATTTACTTGGGATATTGAGTGGCAAGACTTGGCTTCTGGTGCAGTGCTGGATTTTTGAGCTATTGCTCACTTTTCATGGAGAAATCTGTCAAAAAGCTTGTTTTTGAGAGATAGATCTTCATCCCGCCGTATGCTCTGATACCATATTAATTATTGCACATGATCTAGGAACTAAGAATCAATCTCATGAAAGAATAATCAACAAATACTCATGAAATGGTGTTAATCGGAACCGGAATTGGTTTCCTTTCTGTATATTTAATAAACAATGAATGGTTATAATAACAATGTCAAGCAATAGCTTAAATCCATGAAGAATTCAAATACCTAAGGAGACAATTTGAATTCAGTGAGTGAGTCTAGCTTAACTGACTCTCAACCATTCAATCACACTCAGTTAACCACTTGACCAAAACCCTAATTGACTCACAAAACCCTAACTAAAGTCGAAGTGCAATAAATGACTGAATATCAACTGAAGGAGATCAAACACATGTCATAGCAAGCCAACTATCAAGTGCTAGTGCTCCATGACTTCAATGAACCCCGATGAGGTTAACTGAAGCTGAACTGACCATCAGAAGTTCGTGGAGGCGCCTTGTTGACTTCATATCATTAAATAATAATAAATAATCATTAAATAATCATTAAATAATATATTTAATGAGAGGATATGCCCTGAGTGACTGGTTGAACTGATTCTAACCACTAGTTAGCAGTTAGGTACATTAATATCAGTCAGATCACCCCCGGAGTGCTCCTGTTAGCCTCCTTGACTATAGGAAGGTGTGGGTGTGACTAGATGATGGCAATTAATGCTCCACTGATGTCAATTAATGTCAATTATACTTAGGATAGTGGTTTAACTAGGACAATTTGACCGAAAGAGTGTATATGATGGTAAATGTCTCCAACAGAAGTTTCTATTGGAAATAGTGAAGATAATTCGGAGACACATTCTACCTTAGAAATGACACAAAGGGAATCTAATGATGGATTCTTGAACTATGAAGGAGTACCTACTAATGGGTGCTCAAACCTCTATGTTGGTGACATAGAGATCAGATTTAAAAATGTTTCTGCAAGCCAAATTTCTAGTAAACATGAAAATGAAGACCTTGTAGCAGTTGAAGAAGAAACAAGATCAACTTCCCCATCACCACTTGAGCTTCATGAAGTTGTTCCAAGCAAGAAGGAAGAACATGAGGAGGTTCATTTGCAACAACCTCATTTTATTGAAGGTTCCTTAAATATGAATGAAAACCAGATCCAAGAGGCCCTTAGAATACTACAT
Source organism: Pseudotsuga menziesii (assembly GCA_001517045.1). NCBI lineage: Eukaryota > Viridiplantae > Streptophyta > Pinopsida > Pinales > Pinaceae > Pseudotsuga > Pseudotsuga menziesii. Next base: position 110,504 of record LPNX010152921.1, on the reverse strand, counting down.
GATACTAAATAATTGGTGTTAAGTTCTTGTTGGAAAATTTCTTAGTTGGAGGATCCATCTTTCCTTGAAGACATGGATAAGATACAAAGAGCAATGTGCAACATTGAATGTAATTTCATGTATTTGATTTTTGATAGAAACAATTTGGTTAAGCTTAATTATTTTTTACATGATTCATACTTGAAAAATATTTAGGATAATCATAAGCTCACAATTCAAAATGAGCAACTTCTTGAAAAGTTGCAAGACACTTGTTTAAACTTGTCATATGGTAGATTATTTGGAGGATTCTCATGACATGGTGGATCATAAGAAATGTGGAAATTTGAATGTGCTTGATGTGTTTGAAGATGAAATTGAAGAGATCCAAACAATTGATGTGGTCGAATAGGAACTTGAATTTTTTCTTGATGAAGGTTATGCAATTTTTGGAGAAGAGCATGATTCCTGAACATTGGAACCAATCTATGACAAAGGTTTCACACTTTTGAAGGAATTGCATGATACTACCCATATGGATCCTTCCCATGATTAAACTTCTTCACTTTTTGATCATTTGGGTGATTTAGTTCATACTCCTACATCCTACAATTCCATGTTTTGCAGCATTAGTCTCAATGAAGTATCCGTGAAAGGGTTATTTTTTATGGTGCCAAATGAGGAGTATGGAACTCATACCTTTACTTTTTATGATGACATGGTTAGAGTACACTCTTATTCACAATTGCAGTAGCATCCTTTGTTACTTTATGATGATGCATATCTACATGGACGCACCTATGATATTCATTTGAGTCGCTTGAAGACTCGTGGTTTTTCTTGCTCAACACTTGGCTCATTTGATGTTGGAGGAACTTCATCCAGCACTGGGGTGAATAGATTTATGATTAGAGAAAAATTTTGTTTCCAGCCACATACTTTGTTATACCTTTATTATTCTCTCATTCATGGATGTATGGGTGAGACTTCTTTGAGTCATTTGAAGTATCCTTGTTTCTCTTGCTCATTATTTGGTTCATATTTTAGTGGAGATTCTTCATTCACTGCTTGGATGAAAGAATACATGGATGAATATTTTGATGCATATCACATCCTTTTGGAGAAGAATTATACAACATGGGATCCTCACATAAATCATTGGAGCATATTTTATTGGTCACTTGTAGCTTGTCTTCACTTGGAAAATGGTGGTCTACTTACTTGGAGCTATTAGCACTTTCATGATTTTTTGATGAGGCGCTTCCTTAATGTACATTTTTATTATGTTGTTATGTACTTTGATGATATATATTATGTGCTCATAATGTTTGGAAGAATGCATACAATAAAATGGGACCTTGGGATATTTTTTAGTCCCATTTATTTCATTTTTTTAGAAACAAGCTGTATGGTAGATGGATTCCCCACTAGCAAGCCATTTGGGGATCTTCAAAACCTATAGGAAACTAACGCAAAGGTTATATTAGAAGATTATGAAGGAATATGTTCATAATTATGTGAGTGAATGTAAGGTATCTCAACAAAACAAATCAGAACTCACATACCCAGTTGTTTTATTACAACCATTGCCCATTCCAGAGAAAAAATGGGACATTATATTGATGGATTTCATCGTCATTTTTCCCAAATAGTTGGGCAAGGGTTGCATATGTGTGGTAGTGGATATGTGGACTAAGTTTGCTCATTTATTTGAGTATACATCCTCTTTTAGTTCTGCACAAGTGGCTGAACATTTTTTCAAAGAAATCTTCAGATTGCATGGGCTCCCCAAGAGCATTGTGAGTGATAGAGATGGTAGATTCATGAGTGCTTTTTGGAAATAAATGTTCAGATTAGTGGGAACTCAGTTGAGTCCAAGTACAATATACCATCCCCAAACTGATGGAAAAATAGAGATGGTGAATAAATGGTTGGAAGGGTACCTCCGAAACTATGTGGGAGAACAACAAAAAGCTTGGACAAAATGGCTACACTTGGGTGAGTTTTGCTACAAAACCACCTTTCACATGTCAATAGGGATGTCTCCTTTCAGAGAATTATATGGTTATGATGCAATTACATTTTATCATATGATATTTGGTGATAGTAGAGCTCCAAAATATAAATATTGGGTGGAAGAAAGACAAGAAATTTTAAATCTTTTAAAAGACAATTTGCAGGTTGCCCAAAATTAGAAAAAACAATATGCAGATAAACATAGAGAGGAAAGGACCTTTTAGGTTGATTATTTAGTTTATTTGAGGTTTCATCCATATAAACAAACATATCTCAAAAGGACTGGAGTGGAAAATATAAAGCCAAGATACTATGGACCCTATAAGGTAATTCGAAAGATTGGAGAAGTAGCATATGAGTTGAAACTTCAGGAAGGGAGTAAAATTCATAATGTATTTCATGTTTCTTGTCTCAAGAAAGATATTTGTCAGCAAATTGTAATTTCATATACACTTCCTCCTTTGTATGATCAAGGACATCTCACACTTATTCCGAAAAAGGTTTTGAAGACAAGGGAAAGAAGATCGAGGAGAAGAACAATCAAAGAATACTTGGTACAATGGAAGGATCTACCAAGTGAAGATGCCACATTGAAAGAGGAGAATATTTTTCAGCATCTAAATCTGAAATTTCTTCAGGACAAGCAATATTGGGTGGGGAGGACTGCAATGTCCCCATTCAAATAATTGCATAGCAGGAAAATTCCATCAATCCTATTAGTTCCCTAGGTTGGGTGGAAACATTGGGAAGTCAATAAGGGAGCTAATAAATGGTGTTTAGTAATTATAAGGAATAAATATTTATTTAATGGAGTTAATTAAATGAATTCAAGTGAAAAATGAAATGGATATGGAGAATGGAGAAACATGGAGACCATGGGTCCCATTCAAGATAGAATTGCTATGTTAAATGGCATCCTCCTCTTGCAATCTCGATTCTATGGGATGCCTAATGTTTTTGGATGTATTCTAAGGTTAATATACTTGTCCATATACTTCAGAGGTCGAATTTGGGATGAATTTTAACTTACACGGGAAGAGGAAGAGCCAAATGGGAGTTTCATGGACACTTGGCTAGATTCCCCTTACATTTATGATATCTATGACACCAATGATGGAGATTCTATGACAGATATGAAGGATGACATTTGTGATATTTGACATGTGAGGAAAAAATAGAGCATCTCAGAGGTCACTCATGGGATTTGAAGAAGGCCAAGAGGCTCCTACTCGAAGCTGGGAGAAAAGGGAAGGTTAAGAGAGAGGCCACATGGCATAGTATGAGCAACCACACCAATTAGACTTGTATTTGGTTTATGGATGCATTTGGAGCATGAGAATACCAATAATGTTTATAAAATGTAGGTATCATAAATGAGAATTTCCTTTTTATCATTTGTGAAAATTGTTATTGTGAAGAGAGAGAGCTAGTGGATGACTAGTTCATGCCTTAGCCAATTTCGAGGGTGAACGATTCCCCTCCTAGTTGGTGTTTGAAGAGGCCACTAATGTATTTCAATGAGATTCAATGAAGTCATAATTTACAAGTGAAATATACATCATCTCGTTGACATATAAATTTCAGCTTTTTTTTCTTCTTTCATCTCAAGTTTTCTCACCATATTTCAGCTCTATATGGAGTGAGATGCACTTGGTGAGCTATTAATCTCTTTGATGGGGATTGTATTGCTCCAATATTTTGTATTCTGATGCAAATGATATTCAATTTAAGTTCATAAATATATCAAGTCGAAAGGCCAATAAATATCATGTATTATTGTTCAATAACAAAGAAACATTGCCATTTCCCCACTAACTTGTTGTAAGCTCTTGTAATCTTGATGGGTTCAAATGGATGTATAAAGTATTGATGATATATGAATGAATGGAATTTAATTAAATTATATTATGGGTTTCATTTTTAGTAACTGAGAATTTGTTTCCATTGGGTCGAATTTCATAGCAATTGGAGCAAACTACACCTCATTTCCCCAAGGGTCCAAAACTAGTTTTTTCATATCTGATTGGAATAAGTGATAACAGCCATGGGAGGTCGATTGGTTATGAATATGAGTCTATTATAATGTAGTATACACATACCCTACTTCAATTTAGCAATTTTAGTGGGTTTCTACATGTTGCTGCCTTTCACACACCTGGGTTATGTGGCAGAAATCTTCAAGCCACTCGGTGTGTCCTTGGGGGCAAGTCTCGAGTCAAGGCTGTCACCTTGTTCTTGACTCCTCTGTTCATTCTAACTCCTGACAAAGCCAAGGGTGGTAGACTCTATTAAATTACTAAGGCTAATTACTTAGTTTGGTGGTGTTATATTGATTAAGTTGTTTAGGATTTTTTTGAAATTAACCAATGGAAACAAAAGATAACAAGATGCAAGATTTAAAGTAGATAAGAACAATAATGACACTCAATATATATATAATCGAAAGAATTGATCAAATAAATCACTAGTTCCTTAAATGGAGTCAACAAAGAAAATAATGTGCTTGCATGCGCTTGAAAGAATGTTTTGCAAATGTCTTTTGGTAGATTTTAAATTAATGTGGAATGTGAATGAAACAAATTAGGTTAAAATGGAAACTCCATATATCCCCGAGGGGTACTTGGAGTATGTCCAAAAGTGAACTTTCACAGCTACCCACAAGGTGTTTGTGGGCTGGAATGGAGTCTCAGAGACTGTATTTCATAACGCACCCAATAGGGTGAGACATAGATCGGTGCCTCGAGGTCACTTTCTAGTTGTTCCCACTCCTTTGGGTATTTTTGCACCGCTTAAAATTTGTTTGAGGCGTTGGATTTTCACCTGATGGTTTGTTAATTCTGGAGGTGAAGAATAATTACTCTAGTCACTCAAGTGCTATTGATGTAGCTTGACTGATTGAACGAACTCCATCCAAGTACAAAGCATACACATTGGAGTCTTTGTTATTTTTAGAAGATTTTAAAAGAGGTGTCCTTATTAAAAAGAAAACCCTCCAGGAACCTCTTTCAGTCCAAGTGGACCTCAATTGGGGAATCAAGGAGGGGTTGATTTTATTATGATTATTAAAAAAATTAATGATAGCATATGAAGCATAAACAAATTAGCAAACCATAATTTTCTAATTAGACTACCATGACCCTTTCTTCACCTTTCGGCTCAAAAGGAGACTCGTGGGGTAAGTATTAAAATTACTTTGAAACCACCAGATATTGTTAGGATATTTAGACACTTAGGAGTTAGTTAAGATCAACTTGTGTAATATATCCATTAGGTAAAAGTGTCTTTCTTTAGTATGCATTAGTATGCATTTGTAAATATTCTAATCCGATGGTCATGATATGTTTTATACATAGAGTGATCCGACGGTTCAACTTCTCTTAGATCATACCTACCATTGATCCATGACTTAACACCCGATTGGTCTATGATCTCTATTTAAAGAGCATAGAGGGTCCTTGGCTAGTTGATTGATTATGAGAAGCTCATGTAACTTTCTTTCTTTTGCATAATAAATTGCTCCAAGTAGCTATTTGGCTGGGGACGTGGACTATTTCCCTCTCAATGGTTTTAACCACGTGACAAACATTGATGTGTTGATCTGTGATCTATTTGTGTGAAGTGGTTACTAAAAGTGTTCGATCTGTTTGGAATACCCTATGTACCCGAACATGGTATCAAATATTTTATGAAGAGCTGCTTTCGATTTAGATCAAGATCTGAAACCGGTGTTGCCAAAACTTTGAAAGGGTTTCTGGTTCTAAATTTTCTACACATTTGTGGCCTATGGGAGCTGTTCCATTGCATCCAAAGCGTCGTTTTCATTTGGAAACAATTTTCATTTCACCGAAAATCATTTTCATTTGTTCCAGAATCACCCATTTCGGCAAATCTAAAGGTATAATGTTACAGTGATGGATTTGTTTTATTTATTTTTTAAATCTCTCATATTTTATTAGTTTTATTATTAGATCTTTTTTTGTTTTAGTCTTGGATTGTTGCCTTCCTTAACTTCATATGCTCTTTTTCATGCACCTTGCATGATTGCAGCGAATCAGAAACAGTGAGGGAAAGTTTTTTCTTGTCTTCTTGGCTACATATGCTCTTTGTCGTGCACCTTGTGCGATCACGACAAATCAGAAACAACGAGAAAACTTGAAAACATAAACTTTTCGGGTAAGCTAACCAAGATCTAACCCCATTGTGTGGAAAAAGTTTTTTGTTTTTGTGTTTCATTTTTTTTTGATTTGCAGGAAAAGAAAGAAAGCACGAAGAACGAGAGAGGAGTTTAAAAAAAAAAACCCTTCCTCTTTCCATACTTTTACGTACCTTTTAAACTTAGCTCACTTGATTTAAAGTTGCTTTACTCCTTGATAAGTCTTGAGTTCAAGTCTTATCAAGCTACTTTTTAGTGCATGCAATTTCTATTTTCAAGTTATTTTATTGTAAAAGTGCATCTCACATAAATAAAATAAAATAAAAAGTGAGTCACTTAAGTCTAATTTACTGCCACACTATTTAAAAGTCACATTATTGTAAAAGTGAACATCACTTATTCTACAAAAGTGATTCACTTCAAAGCAACTTTATTGTAAAGTGATTGTCAAAGGTTGATCTTGGGAAGAGGGGGGTTCTCTTTTTTTGGTCAAGTTAATATTTGCCACGTCACTATTAGGGACATCTTCAACATTTTCTTTGATCAAGCATAACTTCATCATCCAGAATCCGTTTTCAGTGTCGTTTTTTTTAAAACCGCATATTTTTTTTAGATCTTTGCAACCGAATAGATAGTTTCTATTTTTTCAGTGGTTATTTTACAATATGGCCGCCCCTTGTGATATTATACTTACAAGTTCTAACTATTTCTCATGGAAATCTCGTATGGAGGATGTTCTACGAAGTAGGGGACTTTTCAAGATAAACTCGGGGAAAGAAACAGAACCCACTAATGATGATAAGAAAATTAAATGGGAAAATAGATGTGATGAATCTTGTAGATTGATTGGGATGTCAATCTCTACTGATTTGCGATTCCACATATCTGGAATTAATGAACCTGATAAAGCTTGAGAAAAGTTGGAATCTATGTTTGGTAAACACAATGAAATTTGGGGTCATCAACTTGAGAATGAGTTGTTTTTCTTGAATCCAAATGATTTTTCATACATTCAATACTATTTATCTAAGTATAAAACTCTTAGACTCTTATGTGTAGAATGCAATATTAAGAAAGAACACAAACAATGTATTTATCATATTATTTCCAAACTTAGACCTACAATTTTTTTTTTTGTATCTACATTCTACTCCATGAAAGAATCCTTAACTGCAGCTAGCTATCAGGAGCCTAGTCTTAAATCCTTTCGTGATTCCTTAATTAGAGAGAAAGATAAGCTCATTCATCTTGGAATAATTAACAATGTAGATACATTTGGGAAAGCCTTATTGTTCCAACAGAAAGAAAAGTCCAAGCCTCCCAAGAAATAGAATTCTTGCAATAATAAGCCAAACAACAAGGGTCCCAAACCCTCTTAGTCAATTCCTTCCTCAAAACATTACAAAGGATCCAGGTCAAAAGGAAAGAAGATTGAGCGTCATTGCAAATTTTGTGGGAAAGATAATCATGATGAATCTAAGTGTTTCAAGAAGATGGCAGCCTTGGAAGCAACAATGAAGAAGCACCACATCAGCATAGATTCATCTTCAAAATCTAACTCTCATGGACATGCACTTTGTGCTTCTTCTTACTCTTATACTGCATCTTCTTCTTCTACTTCAAATGAATGGCTCATTGATTCTAGAGCATCTTATCATATGCCTAAGGATCAAGCCATATTTTCGAATATGCATGAATGTAACACCAAACAAATATTTGTTGGTGATGATAGATCTCTAAGTGTTGTAGAATCTGGAACAATTCCTGTAGAAAATGGTCATTTCAGTGATGTACTATGTGTTCCAAAATTTCCTGCAATTTGTTATCAGTTTATCAAATTACTCATTCATGTGAAGGTAAAACTGTGACGTTTACACCTCACCAAGTTGTAATCGAGGATTTTAAAAATCCTTAAAATGTCCTTGGTACTCGAACTATTGATGATATTACCAAGTTGTACAAATTTAACAACTTTGGGTCATCACCTTTTCCTTCACTTTTTGTTGCTCATAGTGATAACTTGAGCAAACTTTGGCATGAGCGATTTGGTCACTTAAATTATCACTCATTGCAACAACTATGTAAAGACAATATGGTGATTGGTCTTCCGCTGGTATCTTGCAAGGATGGTGTTTGTTCTGCTTGTGTACTCGGAAAACATCATCAGGATAGTTTTGACAAACATGCCTCTTGGAACGCCTCGGTTCCCTTAGATCTTGTGCATAGTGACTTGTGCGGCTCTCTTCCATCTGCTTCCTTTTCTGGTTTCAAATATTTCTTAACTTTCATTGATGACTACTCCAGACACACTTGGGTTTACTTCCTAAATCTTAAGAGCATTTAGTATTTAACATGTTTTTGTCCTACAAGTCCCTTGTTGAAAAACATCCTAAAAGTGAAAAGTACATATTTTTTGGATATTCTGAAGATTTAAAAGGTTATAGACTTCTTCAACCCAATTCACATGATATAATCATTAGAAGAGATGTTAAATTTGATGAAAATCTCTTGGCCTATGAGCCTAACTTAGCGGGTGTGCCATCTTTGGCCTGCAATCCTGATTCGGTGATTGTGCCTTCTTCTTGTTCTTCTAGCTTCCTTGATAGGTTTCCAACTCCAGTTTTTGATGATGACAGTGAGGATGAAAATCCACCTCTACCTGCTCATGTTCCTCAAATTGCACCAACACCAATACTTCCTCGATGGGTTCGTTCAACATGTGAAGTAGCTGGTGATCTTGCCGGTGATCCTAGATATCAACGTCAAACACGTTCTCAGTTTCAGCGAGCCTCTTCTCTTTTGGCTCAAGTTTTCGAGAATCATGATACATAAACTTTTGCAGAAGCTTCAGGAAATCTAGATTGGGATGCAACTATGCATGAAGAATATTGTTTCTTAATGACGAACGATACTTGGGATCTTGTTCCTCTTCTAAAAGGAATGAAACTTGTCAGATATGTAAATGGGTCTACAGAACTAAGTATGCATCATATGGAAGTGTTGAAAGACTTAAGGCAAGGTTAGTTTCCAAAGGTTTTTCCCAAGTTGAAGGGATTGACTACAATGAAACATTTGCCCTTGTAGCAAAAATGAACTCCATCTTCCTTGTTCTTTCCCTTGCAGCCTTACAGAACTGAGAAGTCTATCAAATGGATGTCAATTCTACCTTCTTACATGGTGATTTACATGAGGCAAATTTACATGGAACAACCTCTTGGATATGTTTAGAATAACTCTAGCCTTGTTTGTCTCCTTAAGAAATCCTTATATGGCCTTAAGCAAACTCCTAGAGCTTGGTATGCCAAAATGGATAGATTTCTCCTTGACACTAGTTTTTCTAGATGCCATTCTGACCCCAATGTCGATACCAAGAAAGTAGGAAACCATCTCATCATACTTGTTCTTTATATTGATGATCTTATCATTACTGGCAGTGACCCTAAACTTATAACCCATGTGAAATCCAGTCTTAAGCAAAATTTTGAAATGTCAGACTTAAAATTCATTTGCATTATTTTCTTGGTCTCCAAGTCTTCCAAACCAAAGAAGGAATCTTTATTTCCCAGTCTAAGTATGCTTGTGACCTTCTTCGTTGCTTCTACATGGAAGATTGTAAACCAGCCCCTTCTCCCTTACAGTCTGGAGTTAAACTTTATGCCACTTGTACTTCCCCCGAAGTAGATTCCACCTTGTATCGTCAGCTTGTTGGTATTCTTTTATAGTTGACTCATTCCCGTCCTGACCTTTCCTTTGCCATTGGTCGTGTTTCCCATTATATTAAAACTCCTCATGAAAGTCAATAGAAAGCAGGAAAAAGAATACTACGATATATTCAAGGTACAATTCAGTTTGGGATTCATTACAATATAGGGCGGGAACCTTTGTTGGTTGGCTTCAATGATTCAGATTGGGCCGACGATCCTGATGATTGAAAGTCTACTGTAGGTTATGTTTTTAGTTTGGGATCTGGACTTGTCACTTGGGATTGTAAGAAACAACAAGCTCTTACTCTTTCTTTAGCAGAAACGGAATATCAAGCTACAGTTAATGCTAGTCAAGAAGCTTTATGGCTTCATGAGATCCTTTCAGATTTTGGATTTGAGCAACAACATCCTACTCCACTTTGGTGCGACAATCAAAGTGCCATCAAGCTTGCCCAAGATCCAGTTCTACATCAGCACAACAAACACATTGAGCTACACATGCACTTCATCAGAAATATTATTCATGATAATGTTATTGAAGTTCTCTATTGCCCTACATATGATCAAGTTGCAAACATCTTCACCAAGTCTCTTACGGAAGCAAAGTTTTCTAAACTTCGGTCTATGTTAGGATTTCAGGAATGTGTCCTTAAGGGGGGATAGGCTCGAATGCCGCCTTCCTTCTCCTAATAGTGTCACTTTTGTAAATCCTTCAATCCTATCCCAAGTTGTTCTTAAGGGGGGGTGTTAGGATATTTGGACACTTAGGAGTTAGTTAAGATCAACTTGTGTAATATATCCGTTATGTAAAAGTGTGTTTCTTTAATATGCATTAGTATGTATTTGTAAATATTCTAATCCAATGGTCACGATATGTTCTAGACATAGAGTGATCTGACAGTTCAAATTCTGTTAGATCATACCTACCATTGATCCGTGGCTTAACACCCAATTGGTCTATGATCTCTATTTAAAGAGCATAGAGGGTCCTTGGCTAGTTGATCGATTATGAGAAGCTCATGTAACTTTCTTTCTTTTGCATAATAAATTTATCCAAGTAGCTATTTGATTGGGTCCATGGATTGTTTCCCTCTCAAGGGTTTTAACCACGTGACAAACATCGGTGTGTTGATCTGTGATCTATTTGTGTGAAGCGGTTGCTGAAGGTGTTCGGTCATTTGGGAATACCCTATGTACCCGAATAGATATGGAATATGAAAATGATTATAAGTCAAAGTATACTACCCCTGTAGATTAGAACTACACTAGATCTAAAAAAGATGGAAAAATGTAAAAATTGACATGGACGCGAATCCCCCCATGGGGGATGGTGAATAGGCTCGAAAGAGCCTATTCAAGAAGATTTTTATTTTTATTAGTAGAAATTAAAATATCAGCAAATTGAAATTAATCCTCTTGGTCCTTATACAGAATGAGACCAAAGGTTTACAAATTGCGAAATTTTAAAATTTTGGGAAGACGGACACCCCATGGGGGGTTTCGAATGGTCCAAAAATGCTTTCCGGATAGAACGTCCTCCTCTTTTCTGTTATACCTGCTAAAAAATAGAAATATTATCATATTTAAATATTCTCAAAATTACTTTGAAAGTACTTTTGGATGAACACACTTTTTACTAAAAAATTCTAAGTTAAATCTAGTTTTTAAAGAAGCGTAAAAAGAACCAAGGAACGCAAGCTTTCCTTGGGATCTTGGCCTAGTTTTGGGGAATCCAATATGAAGCACTTAAATTTCTGAATATAAATTTTTATATTCTAAGGAAACAACCATGCATTCAACAAGCTTTAGATCTACTTTCACAGCATTGAAAAATGACAATTTTACCTAAAAGTAGATCTAGAATGCTTGTAAAATTTCTTTAGGAATGAGATCTATGAGATTTAAGGCAGCAATATATATGCAAAATGAATCCTAAAATGGATAGATATAAACAATTTTAATGCTGCAAAAAAGTAACCATACTGATTTTAAAAATATTGAAGGAGGAAGAGGAAAAGAAGAGCGCTTGTTGCCAGAATGGATCTGCAAAAGAGACTAGTTAGTGGAATGTCGAGGGACAATGCCTTCACAAAACAGTCGGATGCCTAGTGGAGGCAAGCTAGATCCACTGTTCATCCTGTAATGTCCCAAATTTGGCATTGGGTCACAATGGCCAAATCACATTTTCCATATTCATGAAAGTTGTCAAATGGATGCTAAAAGTCAAATAATTGCAAAGGAGGAAAATCACTACTTTCCTAGGTTAGGGGTGGAAGCTTTGATATTTGGAATAAGGGAGATAATAAATGATGTTTAGAAATTATAAGGGGATAAATATTTAATAATTGATCTTATTAAATAAATACAATAGAAAATGGAAGTGGCAATAGAGCATGAAGACACATGGAGACTATGGGGACCACACTAGCTAGAATTCCTATGTTAAATGGTATATTTCTCTTGCAAATTTGAATATATGGGAATTATAATGTTTTTGTATGGATTATAATGTTAATATACTTGTCCATATACTTCATAGGTCGAATTTGGGATAATTTGTAACTTACATGGGAGAGGAAGAGCCAAATGGTGGTTTCATGGACACTTGGCTAGATTCCCCTTACATTTATGACAGCTATGACACCAATGATGGAGATTATATGATAGTTATGACCCAAGTCAGACCTGAACTCTGACATACTGACATACTGACATTTCAGGCCTGAGTAGAGCATCTTGGAGGTCAAAATTGGGAATTGGACAAGGCCAAGAGGCTCCTACTCAAATTTGGGAGAAGAGGGAAGGTGAAGAGAGAGGCCACATGGCATAGCATGAGCAGCCACACCAATTCGACTTGGATTTGGTTTATGTATGGATTTGGAACCTTAGAATACCAATAAATTTTATAAAATATAGGGATCATCCATGAGAAGAAGCTTTTGCTCATTTGTGAATTGTGAGAGCTAGTGGATGATTAGTTTTCTTGCTTAAGCCAATTTCGAGGGTGAAAGATTCCAATCCCAGTTGGTGTTTAGAAATTTCACTTAGGTATTTCATGGATCTTTAATGGAGTCTTATTTGTAGGTGTAAGCTACAGGAAAGCATGTGGATTCTTCTATTGTAGCACTCTCTCTCAACTATTTCCAGTTTTCACACCATATTCATGCCAATGGAGGGATTGCGCTTTGGGTGAGCTATTGATATCTATAGGGAATATTATAATTCTCATTATCTTATTTTCTGATGTGTATTCTTTTTATTTCATGTTTAGAAGACTCTCAGGTCGAAATACCCAAAAACAATTCATGTAAAAATGTTGAACAATGAAGAAATAGTGTCATTTCCCCACTATCTTGTTGTGAACCATTGTAATGCTGATGATTTAAAATTGGGAGAGCCTTTAATTGTACATTTATGATTGAAATAAATTAAATATTATCTATTCTTAATTCTCATAAATTTTCAAGTTGAACATACCAAGAGTTGTATGTCAAAATGACTTTTAATGAGCAAACAATGACCATTTCCACTCCATTTTGATATATGCCATGGTAATGCTTATTATTTCAAATGGAGGAATGTATATATAATAAATGTATGATGGATGGACTTTAATTAATGTGTATTTCAAGTCTCATGTTCAGTTTCTAAGAATTGGAAGCCATTTTACTCATTTTTATTACATTGGGGGGAGATTTGGTGCATTTTTCCCAAGGGTCGAAATTGTGACTTGGAGGTTGTTTTGAAAAGAGTCATAAAAGCCTATATAAACTGAACCATGATGCATATGAGACTTTGAAAAGTTATCTTACACATACCTAGCCTCTGTTCATAAATTCAAGTGACTTTGGGATCATTTGTGAAGCCATTTCCGACAATTACCTAGGGGGAATTGGAGCCCCAATTTGCTAATAAAGACTCCTACTTTGAAAAGAACATTAAACAAGTTTGAAGAAGTAATTGGGAGTTCAAAAAACATACATGAGCATTATATTTAAGTTATATTATCAGTCATGTGCCTTCATAGAAAATTTGGAAGCATTTGGGTCAATTTGGAGGTGGTCTAGACATCAAAACTAGTCAAGAGCCAAAATTGAGAAAAAATTGGAAAATTGGGCATTTTAAAAAAAGTTCCAAAAAGGGGACATTACACATCCAACCCTTGCTACCTGAAAACTAACAAACAATAGTGCACAAAATCCTTATGAGATATGGATAGAGATATATGAAAAAAGAGAGGGATTACATGCAAATAAACTTATTTAAACATGTATAACTTGAATCCTCAAACATATATGCTATGAGATGCTGAGAAACAACTAATTTTACTCTACCCATCTATACTCCTATTGATTCAGCTGAATCCTTCAAGCCAGGAAAGATTCAAATGTAGAAATTGAGAGAAAGACACCGGTAACAACAAAAGATGCAAGACAATGTTAATTCCACACACATAAGAGCATTACACTATTTTGGACTCCAAAGCTTCACTTTATTCCAATAGAAAAAGATATTACACAGCATTACAACAGCAATAGCTCCTCAATACAACTCTAGATAACTCGAAAAGGACGCAATCATGCTTTATTTATACAAAAAATTGAAACCCTAGCCCAGAGGGAGCGCAAATCATAAGGAGATAGACAACTGCAGCTGAAGGAGAGTCCATCAATGCCTAATCTGAAGTTGAAATAAGCTTCCACTGAGTCTAAGTGTCAATCAAAGGGTTGATTGAGCTGACACATCAACCTGCTGGCCGAATCATCAACCACAGAGCTTCCAGAAGATCCCACACGTGTGGAGGAGAGAGAGAGGGCACAATTCCCCATAAAGGAGGATGATAATCAACTCTGGATCTGCCTTGATTAGAACCCTCAGTCAAGGAATTGCTTTATCTGGTTAATCTGGTGTGGATGAGACCAATTTCAATCAAATTGGTTGAGAATCCATTGATCTAGGATCTTGGATTTGCTCCATTATTCATCAATTTATCAATTAAAATAATCAATAATTGATTTTTTTGGGATTTCTGACCTGAGTGATGGAAAATCACTCAAAACATGGAAATAGTGGGTCTATAGGTTTACTAAGTGCTCTTAGCTTGAAAATGAGCAGCTACATGACTGAAACTGATTATTGAGCCCACTTTTATTACAAAACCAATTTTTTGATTAAACTATTAAAAGATACCCTATGTTTTGGAAAAAATAAATTTTAATAAAAACACTGAAAAAATTGAAAAAAAAAATTTAAAACCTAGGGGAACTTAGACATGTTCATATGATTCAACCAGTATGCCTAGCATAATTATACATTGACACATATACTATAATAACCTCAATAGGACTAAATTCCAAGCCGACCACCCCAACTTTGGAGGTATTGAGTGAAAAACTCAGAAATTATAAGTCATTTATTCAACAACGAATAATAACCAAGGGAAAAAACACCCTGGGCTGATCGGATTGACAAATAAAGTCTATGAGACCGAGCCTTTTACAGACACTATCATGCTAGAACATTTATTACAACTCCCTCAAGGGGGTATGAACATGTGATATAGTATAACAAGCACTTATAAGAAGCACTTCCGAAGGTCTTCTAAAGTCTGAGCAAATCATCTTTGTCCGGTTCACTAGGCTCACTTGATAAAAACCACTAAGTAAAACTTAGGTGGTAACATTTGGATCCAACTGTGGGACGTGTGCTTGATTTGGTCATAAGACAAGGAGAGGATACGAGAACACCAGAATCTTTGGTTTATACACCCTATAAAAACATCTCAACTTGACAAGAAAACCTTAGTAACACAAGCTTTATATGTAAACCAAACGAACAATTAAGCCAATTTCCTCAAACAAATTAGATATAGCTAACTAATGAAATAAATTTTTTGTTATAGCTAAGTACAAAATAGAAATGCAGAAAGTAAATTCTCTCTTTCAAGGAGCGTATTTTCCTACTCTAAGCATGATATAAAAAGGGTTAAGTGTAATCAGAAATCCAATGTAACCACCTAAGAATTTTATTAACATAAAAAAAAATTCCTTGTCTTTGGTTACCAGCCAAAGTAAGGATACCTTATTTATAGAATGCAAACCTGCGTGATGATCCGGAATGGGTGGGATGGCTGGGAAATCATAGGCATGAATAATGTCATCAAACTTCTTCCCAAACTAGTAGGTTCTTGTGCAAGCTACTTCTATTTATGACTAGATAGGGTTGATATACAAATTAGAGTGATGACGCATTTTGACTACACCATCATACTGATCATCAAGGCTTATCGGATGATAATTCATTGCATAAGCCCCAAGTGACTCCAAATCATAAGGAAACTCCATATGTGAAGATGATAGTTGAGACTGATATTCTACTGACAGCATCATATCTGTCTTTTCATAATATTACTTCTCAATGTCTTCATTATTAATACCTTTTTGTGGCTCTGCATGATATGACTCTGAGTGACCATATAAGAGCTTTGAATGTTGCTCTTCTATACTAGGATTTTCC
The DNA here is from genome assembly GCA_001517045.1 of Pseudotsuga menziesii. Taxonomy (NCBI): domain Eukaryota; kingdom Viridiplantae; phylum Streptophyta; class Pinopsida; order Pinales; family Pinaceae; genus Pseudotsuga; species Pseudotsuga menziesii. The sequence continues at coordinate 94,136 of LPNX010152921.1, read as the reverse complement.
CAAGTCTCCATATCCATGCTTCCCTCTATGGAAGTATAGTAGATTGGACTTCCAAAAATTTATAAATAGACACTCCCCTAGCTGGATATAGCATAGATGGGATTCTTAATAAGATATCAAAAAAAATCCCAATAGTCATCATCACCATCTATGTCGGATGTGATGGATTCCCCATTCCTGATATCAATTTCTCTTTGTCTTCATTACTAATATTGATATATGGCTCAGACTGATCATATGGATAAATTACATGCTCCTTTTACATATCAAAGTTTCCCAAGGCCACATGGTCCATGCTCTCTCCTTTAGAGATGTCATAGATAGGATAATCAACAAAACCATCAAAGGTTTTTGGTTCATCATTTTCCTCATAGACTGGATTTTCCATGAATGTTCAAGACTCCTCTTCAACATCTTTGTCAGACATAAGGGAGTCTTTGTCACTTGTATCATGTTCCAAGTCATACTTTTCCTCATTTTCATATTCATCTTCTTTAGAAAAATGGTCACAAGGAAGTAAACCTTCCATAATGTCATCATTATATGGAGAACATGTAGGAGTCCCATCATGCACATTACAGTTTTCATCATAAGTTTCACTACAAGATTCTATAATGGTTTCATCCTTACATAGATCTGGAGTACAAATGTGATCATCATCACTATAATAATCATGAAAGAATTCCCAATCATCACTATTCTCTATTGATGTTGCATGAGGAGGGTCTTCAATCATTTTTTCAATTAATGGCTCTTCATGCATAGACTCAATGGGATCATAATGGATTTCTGAATGTTGGGTGTTGTACACCATGTTGCTACTATATATCTCAGGATATTCCATATGAAACTCTTTCCAAGGAAATAAGTACTTCAAATTGGTCTTAATGAATGATTTAGAATCGATTGATTTAATATCATTCCCATCATATTGCCACTGCTTCAAAAATATTTCGAAGAATTTTGCAAGGGAAGTAATAGATTTCTCAGGGAAACACTCATGAAGCCAACATTAAGTGTCCCCTTGCAAAGAATGAGCAAATATCGCCATCATATTATCCTCATCTTGAATGTTGTTTTGACTCATATGTGACAGAAAAATCATAACATGGAATATGACTGAGTGATCATTATCATTCCCATGAAAGCATGGAAGGGAAGTAGATGTCATTTCACTAATGAGATGATTAATAAAGCCAAGGATCCTAGAGAAATAAATGGGAAGACAATCATAGGAAACTCGAGCAGCAATTTCTATTCTTTTAATATCCATATCAAGAATAAATGATCATGGAGAATGCATGGAACCGAAAAAATGGAGTCGAGCTTTCAATTTCACTATTACACGGGCTCACCTACACACAATCAATCTCATTTTTTTTGTGAGAAACAAGGGTTTTATCCCTTCAATGGAGTCGCCATGTGAGAATAAAAATACACATTTAAGAACTCTCACAAAAATATTTTTTGCTTTTCTTTGTAAAAAATAAAAAATGAAAAAGGTCAGTGGAGTCGCCACATGAAAATTAAAGATCTACTCTAAACATTCATCAAACAAAGCAAAAACAAAAAACAAAAAAACAAAAGTCATACTACGGGAATAAAAATGTTTATCCCCGGCAATAGCGCCAAAAAGTGTTGCCGCATTTCACACACCTAGGTTACATGGCAGAAATCTTCAAGCCACTTGGTGTGTCCTTGGGGGCAAGTCTCGAGTCAAGGCTATCACCTTGTTCTTGACTCCTCCGTTCAGGCTAACTCCTAACAAACCCAAAGGGGGGTAAACCCTATTAAATTACTAAGGCTAATTACTTAGTTTGATGGTGTTATATTGATTAAGTTGTTTATGAATTTTTTGAAATTAAACAGTGGAAATAAAAGATAACACCATGCAAGATTTAAAGCACATAAGCACAATAATGACACTCAATATATATATAATCAAAAGAATTGATCAAATAAATCATCAGTTCCTTAAATGGAGTCAACAAAGAAAATAATTTCCATGCATGCGCTTGAAAGAATGTTTTTCAAATATCTCTTGGTAGATTTTAAATTAATGTGAAATGTGAATGAATTAAATTAGGCGAAAAAGGGGACTCCAAATATACCTAAGGGGTACTTGGAGTATGTCCAAAAGTGAACCTTCACGGCTACCCGCAAGGTGTTTATGGGCTGGAAGGGATTCTCGGAGGCCGTTGTTCATAACACACCCGTCAGGGTGTGACAGAGATCGGTGCCTCGAGGTCACTTTCTAGTTGTTCCCACTCCTTTGGGTATTTTTCCATCGCTTACAGTTTGCTCAAGGAGTTGGATTTTATCCTGATGGTTTGTTGATATGGGAGCTGAAGAATAATTAATCTAGTCACTCAAGTGATTTTGATTCATCTTGACTGATTGGACAAACCAAATCCAAGTACAGAGCATACACACTGGATTCTTTGTTATTTTTAGAAGATTTTAAAAGAGGTGTTCTTGTTAAAAAGAAAACCCTTAAGGAACCTCTTTCGATCCAAGTGGACCTCAATTGGTGAATCAAGGAGGGGTTGATTTTATTATTATTATTAAAAAAATTAATGATAATAGATGAAGCATAAACAAATAATCAAACCACAATTTTCTAATTAGACTACCACGACCCTTTCTTCACCTTTCGGCTCAAAAGGAGGCTCGTGGGGTAAGTATTAAAATTACTTTGAAAATACCATATATGGAATATGAAAATGATTATAAGTCAAAGTATAATACCCCTGCATATTATAACTACACTAGATTGAAAAAAGATGAAAAGATGTAAAAAATCACATGGACGCGAATCCCCCCAGGGGGGATGGTGAATAGGCTCGAAAGAGCCTATTCGAAGAGATTTTTATTTTTATTAGAATCAATTAAAATATCATCAAACTGAAATTAATCCACTTGTTCGTTATATGGAATGACACCAAATGTTTACGAATTGCAAAATTTTGAAATTTTGGGAAGACGAAGACCCTCTGGGGGGTTTCGAATGGTCCAAAAATGATTTCTGGATAGAACCTCCTCCTATTTTATGTTATACCTGATAAAAAAAAGATATATTATCATATATAAATATCCCCAGTATTAATTTTAAATTACTTTTGCATGAACACACGTTTTACTCAAAAATTCTAAGTCAAAACTAGTTTTTAAAGAAGCGGAAAAAGAACCAAGGAAAGAAAGTTTTCCTTGGGATATTGGCCTGATTTTGTGGCAGAAAATATGAAGCACTTAAATTTTTGAATATAAATTTTTATATTCTAAGGAAACAACCATGCATTCAACAAGTTTTAGATCTACTTTCACCACCTTGAAAAATGACAATTTTCCCTAAAACTAGATCTAGAATGCTTGTAAAATTTCTTTAGGAATGAGATCTAGTTTATGAGCTTTAAGGAAGAAATATATATGTAAAATGAATACTAAAATGGATATATCTAAACATTTTTATAGCTGCAAACAAGTAACCGGACTGATTTTAAAAAGATTAAAGGAGGAAGAGGAAAAGAAGAGTGCTTGTTACCGGAATGGATCTGCAAAAGAGACTAGTTAGTGGAATGACGAGGGACAATGCCTTCAAAAAATAGTCGGATGCCCAGTGGATTCAAGCTAGATCCACAGTTTGTCCAACCCCTGCTACCTGAAAAACTAACAAACAATACTGCACAAAAACCTTATGAGATATGGATAGAGATATATGAAAAAAGAGAGGGATTACATGCAAATAAACATATTTAAACATGTATAACCTGAATCCTCAAACATATATGCTATGATATGTTGAGAAACAACTAATATTACTTACCCAACTATACTCCTATTGATTCAGCTGAATCCTTCAAGCCAGAAAAGAATCAGATGTAGAAATTGAGAGAAAGACACTGATAACAACAAAAGCTACAAGACAATGTTAATTTCACACACATAAGAGCATTACACCATTTTGGCCTCTAAAGCTTTAATTTATTCTAATAGAAAAATATATTACATTGTATTACAACAACAATAGCTCCTCAATCCAACTCAAGCTAACTCGGAAAGGAGGCAATCATGCTTTATTTATACAAAAAATTGAAACCCCAGCCTAGAGGGGGCACAAATCCCAAGGAGATAGACAATTGGAGCTGAAGGAGAGTCCATCAATGCCTGATATGAAGCTGAACTAAGATTTTGCTGAGTCAAACTGTCAATCGGAGGGCTGATTGAGTTGACATGTCAACCTCCTGACTGAATCATCAACCACAGATCTTCCAGAAGAACCCACATGTGTGGACTAGAAAGAGAGGGTGTAATTCCCCATAAAGGAGGATGAAGTTCAACTCTGGATCTACCCTGAATAGATCCTTCAGTCAAGGAATTGCAATCTCTGGTTAATCTGGTGCCGATGAGACCGATTTCAATCAAATTGGTTGAGAATCCATTGATCTAGGATCTTGGATTTGCTCCATTATTCATCAATTTATCAATTAAAATAATCAATAATTGATTTTTTGGGGCTTTCTGACCTGAGTGATGGAAAATCACTCAAAACTTGGAAATAGTGGGTCTATAGGTTTACTGGGTGCTCTTAGCTTGAAAATGTGCACCTACATGACTGAAACTAATTATTGAGCCCACTTTTATTACAAAACCAATTTTTTCGATTAAACTATTAAAAAATAGCATAAGTTTTGAAAAAATTAAATTTTAATAAAAAACACTAAAAAAATTTAAAAAATTAAAAAATTAAAAACCTAGGGGGGCTTAGACAAGTTCATATGACTCAACCATAATTCCTATCATGTTTATACATTGACACATAGACTCTAATAACGTCAATAGGCCTAAATTTCAAGCCGACCACCCCAACTTTGGAGGTATTGAGTGAAACACTTAGAAATTATAAGTCATTTATTCAATAACCAAAAATAACCAAGGGAAAAAACACCTTGGGCTGATCGGATTGACAAATAAAGTCTATGAGACCGAGTCTTTTATAGACACTATCAAGCTAGAACATTGATTAGAAATCCCCCAAGGGGGTATGAACATCTGATATAGTACAACAAGCACTTCTAAGAAGCACTTCGGAAAGTCTTGTGAAGTCTAAACAAATCATCTTTGTCTGGTTCACCATGCTCACTTGATAAAAACCACTAAGTGCAAGTTAGGTGGTAACATCTAGCTCCAACCATGGGACGTGTGCTTGATCTGGTCATAAGACAAGGAGAGGATACCAAAACACCACAATATCTGGTTTATACACCCTGTAAAAACATCTCAACATGACAAGAAAACCTTAGTAGCACAAGATTTATATGTAAAACAAATGAACAACTAAGCCGATTTATTTAAACAAAATAGATATAGCTAACTAATGAAAGAAATTTTTTGTTATAGCTAAGTACAAAATAGAAATGCAGAAACTAAATGGTCTCTTTCAAGGAGCTTATTTTCCTACTCTAAGCATGATATAAAAAGGGTTAAGTGTAATCAGAAATCCAATGTAACCACCTAAGCATTTTATTAACATAAAAAAAAATTTCCTTGTCTTTCGTTACCAGCCAAAGTAAGGATACCTTATTTAGAGAATGCAAACTTGCGTGATGATCCAAAATGGGCTGATGGATGGGAAATCATAGGCATGAATAATGTCGTCAAACTTCTTCCCAAACTGGTAAGTGCTTGCACAGGCTGCTTCTATCCATGACTGGATAGGTTGACATACAAATCAGAGTGATGAGTCAGATTGACTACACCATCATACTAATCATCAAGTATTATCAATTGATAACTCATTGCATAAACTCCAAGTGGATCCAAATCATAAGGAAACTCCATATGTGAAGATGATAGTTGATACTGATATTCTACTGACTGCATCATATCTGTCTTTTCACAATACTAATTCTCAATGTCTTCATTATTGAAACCTTTGTGCAGCTCTTCATGATATGAATCTGAATGACCATATAAGAGTTTTTAATGTTGCTCTTCTATACTAGGATTTTCCCAGGTCTTCATATCCATGCTTCTCTCTATGGAAGTATAGTACATTGGACTTCCACAAATTTCTAAATAGGCACTCCCCTTGCTGGATATAGCATAGATAATATTCTTAATAAGATATCCAAAAAAATCCCAATAGTCATCAGCACCATCTATGTGAGATGTGATGGATTCCCCATTGTTGATATCAAGCTCCGATATCAAGTTCTCTTTGTCTTCATTACTAATCCTGATATATGGCTCAGACTGATCATATGGATAAACTGCATGCTCCTTTTTCATATCAAAGTTTCCCAAGGCCACATGGTCCATGCTCTCTCCTTTAGATATGTCGTAGATAGGAGAATCAACAAAACCATCAAATGTTTTTGGTTCAACAATTTCCTCATAGACTTGATTTTCCATGAATGTCCAAGACTCCTCTTCAACATCCTTTTCAGACATAAGGGAGTATTTGTCACTTGTATCAGGTTCCAAGTAATACTTGTCCTCATTTTCATATTCATCTTCTTCAAAAAAATGGTCACAAGGAATTAAACCTTCCAGAATGTCATCATTATATGGAGAACAGGTCGGAGTCCCATCATGCACATTACGGTTTTCATCATAAGTTTCACTACAAGATTTTGTAGTGGTTTCATCCTTAGGTAGATCTGGAGTACAAATGTGATCATCATCACTATAATAATCATGAAAGAATTCCCAATCATCACTATTCTTTGTTGATGCTGCATGAGGAGGGTCTTCAACATTTTTTTCAATTAATGGCTCTGCATGTACAAACTGAATGGGATCATAATGGATTTCTGAATGTTGGGTTTTGTACACCATGTTGCTACTATATATCTCAGGATATTTCATATGAAACTCTTTCCAAGGAAATAAGTACTTCAAATTGGTCTTAATGAATGATTTAGCATCGAATGATTTAATATCATTCCCATCATAATGCCACTGCTTCAAAAATATTTCGAAGAATTTTGCAAGGGAAGTAATATATTTCTCACAAAAACACTCATGAATCCAACATGAAGCGTCCCCTTGTAGAGAATGAGAAAATATCACCATTATATTATCCTCATGTCGAATGTTCTTTTGACTCATATGTGACAGAAAAATCATAACATGGAATATGGCTGAGTGATCATTATCATCCCCCCAAAAGCATGGAAGAGAAGTTGATGTCATTTCACTAGTGAGACGATTAGGAAAGCCACAGATCATAGAGAAATCAATGGGAAGACAATCATAGGAAACTCGAGCAGCAATTTCTATTCTTTTAATATCCATATGAAGAATAAGTTATCATGGAGAATGTATGGAATTGAAAAAATGGAGTTTAGCTTTAAATTTCATTGTTACGTGGGCTCACCTACACACAATTAATCTCAAATATTTTGTGAGAAAGAAGGGCTTTATCCCTTCAATGGAGTCACCATGTGAGAATAAAAATATACATTTAAGAACTCTCACAAAATTATTTTTTTCTTTTCTTTGTAAAAAATAAAAACTGAAAAAGGTCAGTGGAGTCGCCAGATGAAAATTAAATATCTAGTGTAAGCATTCATCAAACAAAGCAAAACAAAAAAGAAGAAAACAAAAGTCGTACTACGAGAATAAAAAGATTTATCGTCGGCAACGGCACCAAAAAGTGTTGCCACCTTTCACACACCTGGGTTACGTGGCAGAAATCTTCAAGCCACTTGGTGTGTCCTTGGGGGCAAGTCTCGAGTCAAGGCTATCACCTTGTTCTTGACTCCTCCATTTAGGATAAATCCTAATGAAGCCAAGGGGGTTAGACCCTATTAAATTACTAAGGTTAATTACTTAGTGTGATGGTGTTATATTGATTAAGTTGTTTAGGAGTTTTTTGAAATTAAACAATCGAAAAAAAAGATAACAAGATGCAAGATTCATAGCAGATAAGCACAATAATGACACTCAATATATATATAATCGAAAGAATTGATCAAATAAATCACCAATTCCTTAAATGGAGTCAACAGAGAAAATAATGTGCTTGCATGCACTTGAAACAATGTTTTGCAAATGTCTGTTGGTAGATTTTAAATTAATGTGGAATGTGAATGAATTAAATTAGGCAAAAAATGGGACTCCAGATATACCAGAGGGGTACTTGGACTATGTCCAAAAGTGAACTTTCATGGCTAACTGCAAGATGTTCATGGGATGGAATGGATTCTCGAAGACTGTTGTTCATAACACACCTGTCAGGGTGTGACAGAGATCGATGCATCGAGGTCGCTTTCCAGTTGTTCCCACTCCTTTGGGTATTTTTCTACCGCTTATAGTTTGTTCAAGGCGTTGGATTTTCACCTGATGGTTTGTCAATTTAGGAGGTGAAGACTAATTAATCCAGTCACTCAAGTGATTTTGATGCAGCTTGAATGATCGGATGAACCGCAAACAAGAACAGAGCATACACACTAGAGTCTTTGTTATTTTTAGAAGATTTTAAAAGAGGTGTTCTTATTAAAAAGAAAACCCTCCAACAACCTCTTTCGATCTAAGTGGACGTCAAGCAGGGTATCAAGGAGGGGTTGATTTTATTATTATTATTAAAAAAATTAATGATAGTAGATGAAGCATAATCAAATAAGAAAACCACAATTTTCTAATTAGACTACCACGACCCTTTCTTCACCTTTCGGCTCAAAAGGAGGCTCGTGGGGTGAGTATTAAAATTAATTTGAAACCACTAGATATGGAATATGACAATGATTATAAGTCAAAGTATACTACCCCTGCATATTAGAACTACACTAGATTGAAAAAAGATGAAAAAAGATAAAAAATGACATGGACGCGAATCCCCCCAAGGGGGATGGTGAATAGGCTCGAAAGAGCCTATTTGAAGAGATTTTTATTTTTATTAGTAGAAATTAAAATATCAAAAAACTGAAATCAATCCCCTTGGTCCTTTTACAGAATGAGACCAAAGGTTTACAAATTGCGAAATTTTTAAATTTTTGGAAGACGGAGACCCCCTAGGGGTTTTGAATGGTCCAAAAATGCTTTCCGAACAGAAAATACTCCTCTTTTTTGTTATACCTACTAAAAAAAAGAAATATTATCATAGTTAAATATGCCTAAAAGTAATTTGAAAGTACTTTTGGATGAACACACTTTTTACCCAAAAATTCTAAGTTAAAACAAGTTTTTAAAGAAGTGGAAAAAGAACCAAGGAAAGAAATATTTCCTTGGGATATTGGCCTGATTTTGGGGAATCCAATATGAATCACTTAAATTTATAGATATAAATTTTTATATTATAAGGAAGCAACCATGCATTCAACAAGATTTAGATCTACTTTCACAGCCTTGAAAAATAACAATTTTCCCTAAAACTAAATCTAGAATGCTTGAAAAATTTATTTAGGAATGAGATATAGTTTATGAGATTTAAGGTAGAAATATCTATGTAAAATGAATCCTGAAATGGATAGATCTAAACTATTTTAAAGCTGCAAACAAGTAACCTGACTGATTTTAAAAAGATTGAAGGAGGAAGAGGAAAATAAGAGTGCTTGTTGTCGGAATGGATTTGCAAAAAATACTAGTTAGTGGAATTCCAAGGGACAATACCTTCACAAAACAGTCAAATGCCCAGTGGAGTCAAGCTAGATCCACAGTTCATCCAACCCCTGCTACCTGAAAACTAACAAACAATCCTGCACAAAAACCTTATGAGATCTGGATAGAGATATATGAAAAAAGAGAGGGATTACATGCAAATAAACTTATTTAAACATGTATAACCTAAATCCTAAAACACATATGCTATGAGATGTTGAGAAATAAGTAATATTACTTTCCCAACTATACTCCTATTGATTCAGCTAAATCCTTTAAGCGAGACGAGATTCAAATGCAGAAATTGAGATAAAGACACCAGTAACAACAAAAGTTGTGGGACAATGTTAATTCCACACACATAAGAGCATTACACCATTTTATTTTCCAAAGCTTCAATTTATTCCCATAGAAAAAGATATTACATAGTATTACAATAGCAATAGCTCCTCAATCCAACTCTAGCTAACTCGGGAAGGAGGAAGCCATTCATAATTTATACAAAAAACTGAAACCCTAGCCCAGTGGGGGCGCAAATCCCAAGGAGATAGACAATTGCAACAGAAGGAGAGTCCATCAATGCGTGATCTGAAGTTGAACTAAGCTTCCACTGAGCCTAACTATTAATCAGAGGGATGATTGAGCTGACACATCAACCTGTGAACTGAATCATCAACCATAGAGCTTCTAGAAGATCCTAGACGTGTGGAGGAGAGAGAGATGGTGCAATTTCCCATAAAGGAGGCTGAAGTTCAACTCTGGATCTACCTTGATTATCTCCTTTAGTCAAGGAATTGCAATCCCTAGTTAATCTGGTGCTGGTGATACTGGTTTCAATCAAATCAGTTGAGAATCCATTGATCTAGGATCTTGGATTTGCGCCATTCTTCATCAATTTATCAATTAAAATAATCAATAATTGATTTTTGGGGGATTTTTGACCCGAGTGATGGAAAATCACTCAAAACTTGGAAATAGTGGGGCTATAGGTTTACTAAGTGCTCTTAGCTTGAAAATGAGCACCTACATGACTGAAGCTCATTATTGAACCCACTTTTATTACAAAACCTTTTTTTTCCAATTAAACTATTAAAAAATAGCCTAAGTTTTGGAAAAATTAAACTTTAATAAAAAACACTAAAATAATTAAAAAATTAGGGGGACTTAGACATGTTCATATGACTCAACCATAATTCCTAGCATGTTTATACATTGACACATAGACTCTAATAACCTCAATAGGCCTAAATGCCAAGCCGACCACCCCAACTTTGGAGGTATTGAGTGAAAAACTCAGAAATTATAAGTTGTTTATTCAACAACCAATAATAACCAAGGGAAAAAACACCCTGGGCTGATCGGATTGACAAATAAATTCTATGAGACTGAGTCTTTTACAGACTCTATCATGCTAGAACATTTATTACAACTTCCCCAAGGGGGTATGAACATGTTATATAGTACAACAAGCACTTTTGAAGGTCTTCTGAAGCCCGAACAAATCATATTTGTCCAGTTCACCAGGATCACTGGAAAAAAACCACTAAGTACAACTTAGGTGGTAACAATGCACATTTGGGAATCCATTTCTACCACTTACCCGGGGGGATTAGAGCCCAAAATTGCCAGTAAAATTATCTATCTTGTTTATAATTTAGTATAGGCTTGCAGAAGTCATTGGAGGGCCATAAAACATCCTTGGACATAAAAATTAAGTTATTATATCATTCATACACATTATTTGAATATTTGGGAGAAATTGGGCTGATTTTGAGACCAAGACACTAGAACTAGTCAAGAGCCAAAATTGTGAAAAAATTGAAAAATTGGGCATTTTGGTAAAAATTTAAAAAAGAGACATTACAGTGGTATCAGAGAAGGATATTGGCACCTAATGTGGTATGATATTTATGAGTACAAGAATTCATGGACCACCAATATATATTGAAACCCAAAATTGCTTTTGTTGAAGAAGAAACTATGACTAGGGATGAAAAGGGAACCTCATATGATGGTGAGGAGCATATAAAAATCATTGAACCTATAATTGAAGAAATGAAAAGAATAGTATGAAAGGATTCGAATTTTTGGCTATCAAAAGTTGTAAAAAATATATTGATTTTAAGAAAATTAAGGGGCAAAATGCATCAGCTTGCTTGAAGGACCAAAAGGAGGATACCCACGAACCACCTAGTTCTGAAAGAGGTGAAGTAGAAGTAGTGTTGGGCCCTGGAATTGTCCATTTTTCCATCACTTATTGACACATTTTTCATCCATTTTGTTCCCATTAAATCCCATTTATCATTTCATTTTCCATCCATTTGTTGTAACTCTGTGTAAAACAACATACTACTTCCATTGACGTTTTAAGCGGTAAATAAAGATTATTTTCCTTTATATTTGATGAATTGAAGACTATTATGCATAATTTCAGTAATGATGGGTTGTGGAGTGATTTTTCACGTACAAGACGCTCACAGCTAGTTGTTACATTCTTAACCAAAAATGCATGCGAGATAAGAACAACTTAATTCCCGTCTCGATTTACGGGAAGATGGAAATGAATATCAAAAATCTGAGACATGGGTTTTGTGCATAACAGCCTCATTTACCCGACTCTCAATCAAGAAAATTTCCAAACAAAGCCATGGTTTGCGATATACAGGTGGTTCTTCGAGAGGGTATTTTCCAGATTTACTGTTACGGTCGGTTCCAAAGTTGTTAGCAGTTACGGCCGTGTTTCAACTATTACAGATCACAAGTTGGGGGTTCAGTTTCTCATTTCCATGAGATAATTTTATGTATAAATATGTAATAAATCTCATTCAAAAGGGGGAGAAGATAAAACAATGTTATGTTGTAGGATTTGATCGAGATCTATTGTAATCATTCATTATGATAATACATGTTGCCAGTTTCTTAATTCTGGAGTTGTAGACTTTCATTGTGGAGATCCAGCTCTGCTCAGTGGAGGAAGGGCCCTCTTCCCTGAGCAAATGTTGGTAGTGTTAATTGTAGGTGCGATATTGTTTATATTTTCTTATTATTTCATTCATGCTTTCATTCATTAAGCTTATCATAGTTATATACTTTCATTCATTAGATTTGTCATAGTCATTGTGTTGTTAATTCATTTGATAGATCGTTGGCCAACATAGCACTTCTTTTAGATGTATGCAATTAGATCTTGTTTCATAAGAATTGAATCTATTGAAGTGTGTTTAGATTTATAGTTTGGGTTTATGAATATGATTAGGCTTTGTTTTTTTTTCAAGAAGGTGTGATCTAGTTTACAAGGAGTTTCGATTGCATACCAATAGATAATAGTGTGAGGTAGAAATTGTGCTTGCATAGTTCTTTCATGGTATCTTTGAAATAAAAGACTTCCACATGTTGATAATTTATGTTTAGCACTCTGCATGTTAAGTTTTAATTAACTAACATATAGTGAGCCCAACATTTTGGCGATGTTTCTGGGGAAGTTATCAATGGTGCAAAAGTACATGTGACATTGTTTTGTAGATGCATTGTTAAAGTAGGGCATGTAGGTTGCATGATTACATTTCAGTTTATTGAATTTACTTTCAGTGTGTTTTTTTCTTCTTCTTTCTTTGCATTTAGTTTTATTTTATTTTCAATATTTGGAGCATAAATCTTATCATTCCCCTTAGTGGTGTTCTAAGCACCACCCATTCTACTAACAAGCTGACATGAACATTCGAAGGAGGAGCCTCAATATAGCACACGAAGAATCTAATGAAGAAATGGCATGTAAGAAAGATGCAGAAGTTGTTACCTTCGAATTTTCCATCAGAGATTCAAGAGGAGTGGCACCAACAAAAGGAATTCCCCCACATGTTCTACCAAATTTTCACGGTTTGGAAAATGAAGACCCTGATGTATTTTTATTTCAATTCAAAATACCTTGTAGAGGATATGGTTATTATGCTAATGATCAAAAGTTAAATGTGTTTCCCCTTACTCTAAAACAAACATCCCTTCGATGGTTCATGATCCTCGGTGGGAATTGTATACAAACTTGGGAAGACATGAAACATGTATTCTTGAAAAGGTACCAATATTATTGCAGGGTCAATGAAGACATCTTCGAAATGACACAAGGAGAAGAAGAGAGTCTGGAGGATTACATAGAACGCTTTCAATATAACCTCCAAAGATCCAAACAAAGGAAACTAGGGAATGAGACCTGAAAATTACTTCTACTCAAGGGAATCCAAGCTTAATATTTAGAAATATTAAATCTGATGGGAACAGGTAATGTATTTCAGTTAGCATATGATGAAATTTGTGAGTTATGTAGAAGGTATTCAAGAGGAAACTTCAAGACCGGTAAGAATTCTAAGGAACTTTTATATTTATTTTTGAAATCTGTTGTGAAAATAAAAGTTTTACAAGATGAAATTAGTAATGTATTTAGAAATTCTAATGTTGATATCAATGATTCACTAAATTCAGTATTGGTTGTTTTGCAGGATAAGGAAAAGCAGGAGGAAATAAGAGAAGCAAGGGATTTCCATTTGGATAATCTTGAAAGTTGTGGTATATGTGACTTAAAGCATTCCACGAATTGTTGCCCCTCCATTCCTTGGATGAAAGAAACATATCGAAGAGATCTGGGAGTTGTAGCCAACTCATTGCAACAGCCATGGTAACCATGGCCTACATGTATGGTTCAAAATTATATCCCTCCATTTCCTTACTCTCATACTCAATCATTGAATACTCTTCCACCATGGCAGCTATTGTAGCCTCAATTTAACTCTTACCTACCTTATCCGCAAGGTTGGAATGGCCTATCTTATGATCACATGGCCACTCTCCCTCATGATGCAACACAACTTGGTCCTTCAATATCAACCTCACAAATCAATCATTTATATCAGCCACATCTATCTTCTCATCAAACTCCTTGGTATCCAACACAATTTCCTATCCAATCCATCCTCCACCCTAACAATAATAAAGCAGTACAGTATGCCTACAGTGTTGAACTGCAAAATGTTCCTACATTTTCTTCTTGTTCTACCTCACCTACACTGCTGCAAAATGACTGTACGTTATTGCAACAAATCCATACGAGGCTTGAACATGTTTTAAATCCAAGATTTGTAGATGGAGTTTCTTCTAGTCCTTATAAGCAAGCAGATAAGATCAACAATACACACGTAATATTTGATGAAGAACGGACATTGGAACCAAAAATTGAAACATCCTTTACATCATTAGATCCGAATCTCTTATCCATTGAGGAAGATCAGTTTACTAAGAAGCTTCACGGTGTCACATCCATGAGAAATCAAGGGAACAAAGACTATATTGAAGCTTGGTTTCAATATATCATCGGTCTGCAACATCATTCCATACTTCACCAATTCTTGGTACCATCATTTCAAGGGAAGTTGATCTCTCATATCCTAACATTTATAAAGTTATATTTTTCTGTTGGGAGTATGAGCATACTTGAGTCACTTCTTTGAAAGTGGCTCCATTGGAAATATGCATACACTTGAACAATTTTTATATTTCTCAGTAGAATAGGGTAGGATAGAGTAATAGAATAAAACCATGTTTTTTATTTTAGTTTTTATTTTCGGATAAGTATGCTCTCTTCCTGTGCCTTGCTGCAATCTGGAAGATCAAAAAGTAGAAATATAAGGAATGGGTATGAGATGTTTTCAAGAATTTTTCAGAATTGTTGACTATTTGAGCAAAATGCTTAAATAATTTATGTCTTCAATGTTCAAAATTTAATTTGTCTCTATTTGTAAAAAAAAAAAAGCAAACTTTCCTGAAAACAAAATTACAGTAATTAGGGAAGGTGAATGAAGGATCCACGAGAAAATGAGCCAATGATTATGGAACCCTTCAAGCTTGAACTTTGGGATGAATTTGTTAGCTGCAACACAAACTATGACAGTGAGATGCAACACCCAGCTGTGACTATACTGTAGGTGAGAATTTATAAGTTTGAGACACGTGTGTATTACACATCATGTTATTTATTTGGTTTTCATTTATATATAACACATCCATAAAAATACACATGATTTATTTCAACATTATGTCATTTTTTAAGAGTTGCAGTTGCAGCTACAACAGAATGTGTAAGTCAACATAGGTTCTCAATGCTTGAAATTTTTGGTATGGGTGTGTATTATATTTATATTTACATCATTAAAAACATTCACACCTATTCCGGTCACTTTTTGGGGGTCAAATTTCATTTATTAAATTTTTGGTGACATTTTGGATTGAAAATTTTACTGAAACACAGTCAGGACAATCCATTTTTGGGAGACCAAATGGACTTATTTTTAAAATCTGTTTACATCCCAAGTATCCCTTTGAATCTAGTTTCCAAAACAATTCGAATTTTTAATATTGGGTATGAAACGAAAAACTTATGGCCAAAATACTAACGGGGTGTCAAGCAGGCAGCTTAGAAACAGAGCTGGGACAGTCAATTTTTGGATGTATTATTGGACATATCTTACAACTATTTTCATTGGTATATTACCCTATTAATCTAGTTTACAACACATTTTGAATCACTCTATTCTGATATCGTATGCAAATTTTATGACCAAAATACCGAATTTCTATCACAAATCAGCATTCCTAAAACTTTGTTTCCTAGACTATTCATTGGCTTATTTTACCCATCAATTATTATTGGTTTTAAAACCTGTTTCTAATAGAGATACCTACATGAATATACTTTCATCTCTAATTGGAATCATGTTAATCCGTTATCAAACGAAAACGTTAAGCCTAAAACCGTGACTGTTGGTCTAGTCCAAAATTCGAAAAAAACACCTTGTCATGCGGGCTGTTACTGAGTGATTTAGAACATCATTACATAGAATTTTAAAAACTTGTTTTTAATGGAAATATACCTATGAATTTACTTTCATTTGGTTTTTCAATCACTCAAATTAGACAAGGAACGAAGAAGCTATGATCAGAATACCATTGGTGAGTCTAGATGGACATTGCTCTCCCACGGGTATAAAATGGATTTTGATTTGTTCATTTTTCTTTGGATTTGTTTTATAAGTAATTGCTTGTTTTTTTTCTCATAATTGTTGGGTGAAGAGAGACCAATCATGTCTCTTCTTCCATCATCTCATGTTTTATTGCAGGCAAGTGCTAGGTTTTTGCAGGTCCTTGAAAGAAAAATGTCAACACATGCACGAGTGACTCTTGAAGACTTTTTTCTAAATTTGAAAATGGATTGAGAACATAAAAAAATGGAGAGATTGATGTGCAACCCATATAGAGTCCAATTTTTCCAAATTCAAGTCTTATTGCTACATGCCAAGAATCCTTTTTAGACACCTGTCATACCAATTGTTTCCAAAAATAAACCTTTCAAGAAGCCAATTGCACTATGGTAGGTTCATTCATCCTCCCCATTTCAAAACCCTAAAAATCCATTCATGTTGAAGTCCCAAAGTTCCACTTCTTATGTAGTCACCATAACCGTTTTATTTTCCATCATTACTACATCATGACTTCACATATACTTTCCACCTCTGAGTTTCATGTTGGTTCTATTTTTCACTATGATTCTTCACAATCATTTATTTTGTACTCATAGTGGATGATGTGGAATTCATTAAGGTCCGCCTTCCAATGGTATTGTCCCATCGACTCTGACACATTATCTGGGATTGAGATTAGAGTTTTATAGTGCCTTGGTATCTGCATGAATCAATGGCAGATTTCCTTGTTGTTAATCATGGAGATTCATCAATGCCTCTTGATTGACAAATTTTGCAGGTGACGTGACTCCAACACATCCATTCATACGTATCAAGATGCACTAAGATACTTTAGAGCTCACTGTCATCAAAGGTGAGTTGCTTCACATTGGTTAATGACATACATTAATGGCTGCTAATCCAATGATTTCTTTCCATGCTTGAATTCAACACATTCATTTGCATGGTAAGAATTGTACCTCGATTTGTAGCAGCTGAATATTATGTGATCTAATGTTTCAACAATGACTTGCAGCATCATTTGTTTCAGTAATTTTGCAATTCCTCTCCATTTTCTTCCAGCAGTTAGCAATCTTACATGCAACCAACACAACATCAAGGATCAAATTCAACCTCGATCAGTTTCATCTCTCATATACATCTGTCTCAGCATCAGATCGGCCTACATAGCTCAAGCATACACAAGTCCATTCTTGTTAACCAAGGCTTCCATGGGGGTAACACTTGAGGTAAAATAGCATTAGTTTTTTATTTATTAAAAATTTAGGGAAGTGTCATGAAGAACCACTAAGCATTAGCCATTTTCATTTTCTATATAGCATTTTATGTCCATCCATTCCCGTCCTTTCCCACTCAATTCTAGCACTTCATCATCCATGCACATCCACTTCAAAGTCATACCTAACATCTCACCAAACCAACTAACCAAGCATGAAAATAATCAAAGGATATCTTATTGTTGTCACACAAGAACCAACAATAGGAAGTCTTGCTACTATCACACAAGAACCAACAATAAGAAAAGAAGTCTTGTTGTTGCCACACAAGAACCAACAGTAAGAAAAGAATCCTTGCTACTGCCACATAAAATACAACGCTGAGAATAAATAAAGCAATTGCTTGAAGGTTGTTCTTTCCAGATTTGGGAATTTTTATGCATGTGGGAACCACAAATCTTCTATGGATGCAATTTGAGGAAATGAGGCATGAGGGCATGCTTTGCATTTAGTTTGGGGGAGATGGCTATTTTTAAATTAGCTAAAAACTCATCTCTTCCATAAGGACATGGAAATTATTTAGTTTGGGGGAGAAATGAAAGGCTGCTACACTCAGTGGTATGAAGAAATGAATCCTACATTACATTTTCAGTCATCATTTCTAGCGTATGAATATGTTTCCATAAAAGAAAGGTATGACTTCCTTGGCTCATTTTTATCATCCATTAATGCAGACATTGGTTTTAGCCATCATGAGTATTCTAGATTTTGTAGCTCCAACTCTATCAGGTTTTCATTTACATATCAAAATTTGATGTGAGAGTTGGCCCATGGTTATTGGCATCAAAATTACAACAAGCTCGTGAAAATATGAATAAAGGCATTTGATTTTGAAATGGATTATCCAAAGATGTAATCAATGGAATTTGTTGTGCTCAACTATTAGCCTCAACATTTTATTTTCTTCAGGATCATATCGGTTTAATATATCATTCCAATGGTAATAGTGGTCTGTAGTACGAATTGTGGTGAGCAGATTTAAAGGAGATCACTGAATGTAAATTTGTTGGAGAAAATATTTTCAAAGCATAGCAAAATAGAGAGTTTAGAGTTATTCACAATTGTTTCTTCAAATAGAGCACAATGGAAATCATGTAGAAGCCTTTTCAAGGTCTGATGTGAAGTTTAGCTCAGCAGCATTAAGGTAATGTTTACTCCCAATATTGGTATATTGTCAAGAGAAGATGAATGTGGACATGCTCTATCTTCAGTTTGGGGGAGACAGTGGTTTCTTTCATTCCTTTTCAAGTTCATAGCCAATAGTTGTTTGATGATTATTGTGGATGCTCAAAACAACTTTTCCCATCAAGTTCACATTTTGTTTCTCATTTGTCCACATTTTTAATACAAAAGTGCAGAATTTGATTGAAGGATATCTTGAAAATGGTAAACTTGTTTTTTATGAAATTTTAAAGGAAAAATCATTACACCAGAAAGAATAACTCTAGTAATTTTTAGCTCAATCCAGTGTATGGTTTTTGGAGAAAATGACCATCATCACCTACATCCAATTTGCATTTTTTCTAAATCCGTGATGTGGGTTCATCTAATTTTTGGTGTGAAGATGCATTAGAATGGAAATTACTTTCTTGCAAAATTTAAGCCCAACCTAGTTTGTATTTTGTGAAATATTAGTTTAGGAAGTTTAGCTGCAACACATTTTTTTCATGTTCATCTACAAAAGTGCAGAAATTGAAATGAGCATATCTTGCAATTGATAAGTTGGATTCTCATGATGTTTGGACAAGAAGTGCATAATACCAAGATGAACAAGCTTGGTAATTTTCATCTCAATCTAATGTATGATTTTTGAGAAAATGGCCATAATCACCTACAGCCAATTTGCATTTTTTGCAAAATCCATGATGTGGGTATCTCTGTGTTTTTGTGTGTAGGTGCATTGGACTAGTATAAACATGCTTGAAAAAAATTCAGCCGAAACCAGTTCGTCATTTGGGAGAAAATGACTTTAGAATTTTCTGTTCAAAAGGCTGCAACACTGTAAAATATTTCCCTTTTCTTGTTTTGTGCAGCTGCAACTTCATAAAACCTTTCACTTTTCCTATTCCGTGCAATTGCAACTCCGTAAAACCTTTCATTTTTCCCGTTCCGTGCAGCTGCAACTCCAAAAAACCTTTCACCTTTCCCATTCCGTGTAGCTGCAACTCCGTAAAACCTTTCATTTTTCTCGTTTCATGCAACTGCAACTCTGTAAAATCTTTCCTTTTTCCCGTTCCATCCAGCTGCAACACTGTAAAAAAATTTCTTATTTTTCTGTTTTAGGCAGCTGCGACTCCACCAAATTCTCTGCTAAATTTAGCGCTCTTTGGGTTGTGACTCCGCCAAAATCTTCTCCAAATTCTTCACTAAATTTAGCGATCTTTGGGCTACAACTCTGCCAAATTCCCCGCTAAATTCAGTGCTATTTGGGCTATGACTCTGACAAAATCTTCGCTAAAACCTTCGCCAAATTCTCTACTAAAAAAAAGCTATGACTCCACCAAATTTCTGCTAAATCCATCGCTAAGCAGCTGCAACTCTACCAAATTTTATATTAAATCCTCCGCTAAGCAGTTGTGACTCCGCCAATTTCTATTAAACTCTCCATCTTTTCTGGTTGCAACGGTGCGAATGGTAAAATGAAGGAACACATGAACGAGTTCTTATAATTGGATGCTACACAATTATTGGGTTGCATGAGGACATGCAACAAGTTCAGTTTGGGGGAGATGTTGGGCCCTGGAATTGTCCATTTTTCCATCACTTATTGACATATATTTCATCCATTTTCTTCCCATTATCTCCCATTTATCATTCCATTTTCCATCCATTTTGTTGTAACTGTGCGTAAAACAACATACTACTTCCATTGATGTTTTAACTGGTTAATAATGATTATTTTCCTTTATTTTTGATGAATTGAAGACTATTATGCATAATTTTACTAATGATGGGTTGTGGAATGATTTGTCATGTACAGGACGCTCACAACTAGTTGTTACAGCCTTAATAGAAAATGCATGCCAGATAAGAACACCTTGATTCACATCTCGATTTGTAGGCAGATGAAAAATAATCTCAAAAATACAAGACATGGGTTGTGTGCGTAACAACCTAGTTTACTTGATGCGTGAGGCAATTTCCAAACAAAGCCACGGTTTGCGATATACAGGTTGTTCTTCGAGAGGGTATTTTCCAGATTTACTGTTTCAACCGGTTCCAAAGTTGCTAGCAGTTACGATCGTGTTTCAGCTGTTACAGATCACAAGTTGTGGGTTCACTTCCTCATTTCCATGAGATAATTTTATGTATAAATATGTAATCAATCTCATTGAGAAGGGGCATAAAATAAAACAATGTCATGATGTAGGATTTGATCCAGATCTATTGTAATAATTCATTATGATAATACATGATGGCAGTTTTTTAATTCTGGAGTTGTAGACTTTCATTATGGAGATCCAGCTCTGCTCAGTGGAGGAAGGGCCATCTTCCCTGATCATATGCTAGTAGTGTTGATTGTAGGTGTTTTATTGTTTAGATTTTCTTATTATTTCATTCATGCTTTCATTCATTAAGCTTATCATAGTTGTATGCTTTCATTCATTAGATTTTGCATAGTCGTTGTGTTGTTAATTCATTTGATAGATCATTGGCCAACATAACACTTATTTTATATGTATGCAATTAGATCTCCTTTCATGAGAATTGATTCTGTTGAAGTGTGATTAGATTTACAGTTTGGGTTTATGAATAGGATTAGGCTTTGTTTTCTTTTCAAGAAGTTGTGATCTAGTTTACAAACAGTTTTGATTGCATACCTATAGATAACAGTGTTAGGTAGAAATTGTGCTTGTATAGATCTTGCACAATAGCTTTGAAATAAAATACTTTCTCGGCTTGATAATTTATGTTTAGCACTCTACATGTTAAGTTTTAATTAACTAACATATAGTGGGCCCAACAAGTAGTAGTACATGAAGAGGATCAAAATTCACTCGCGAGTGACTCTGAAAAATATGAAGAGACATCACATGAGTATGAATAAGTTTCTATTGAAAATACTGAATATAATTTCAAGACACATTCTACCTTGGAAATGAAACAAAGAGAATCTAATGATGGATGCTTAAACTATGAAGGAGTACCTAGTGATGGGTGCTCACACCTCTATGTTGGTGACATAGAGATCAGATTTAAAAATGTTTCTGTAAGCCTAATTTATAGTAAACATGAAAATGAAGACCTTGTAGCAGTTGAAGAAGAAACTAGATCAACTTCCCCATCACCACTTGAGCTTCATGAAGCTGGTCCAAGCAAGAAGAAAGAAGATGAGGAGGTTCATTTCCAACAGCCTCATTTTATTATAGGGTCCTTAAATATGAATGAAAATAAGATCCAAGAGGCCCTTGGAATACTACATGATACTAAAGCATTGGTGTCGTATTCTTGTTCAAAAATTTCTTCATTGGAGGATCCATCCCTCCTCGAAGACATGGAGAAGATTCAAAGAGAAACGTGCAACAGTAAAGGTAATTTCATGTCTTTGCTTTTATATAGAAACAATTTGGTTGAATTTAATTAATTGTTACATGATGCATACTTGAATAATAATGAGGATAATCATAAGCTCACAATTCAAAATGAACAAGTTCTTGAAAAGTTGAAACACACTTCTTTTTCCTTCTATGTTTTACATTGTCAAATGGTAGATTGTTTGGAGGATTCTCATGACATGGTGGATCATAAAAAATGTGGAAATTTCAATATGATTGATGTGTTTGAAGATGAACTTGAAGATATCCAAACACTTGATGTGGTGGAAGAGGAACTTTAATTGTTTCTTGATGAAGGTTATGCAATTTTTAAACAAGACCAGATTCCTCTCCATTGGAACCAATCTATGACAAAAGTTTCGCACTTTTGAAGGAAATGTATGATACTACCCATATGGATCCTTCCCATGATGAAATTTGTGCACTTTTTGATCATTTGGGTGAGTTATTTCATTATCCTACATCCTACAATTCCATGTTTTGTTGCGTTAGTCTGAATGATGTATGGGTGAAAGGGTTGTTTTTCATTGTGCCACGTGAGTATGGAACTCCTAGATCTTCTTTTTATGATGACATGGTTGGAGAACACTCTTATTCACAATTTCAGCAAAATCATTTTCTACTTTATGATGATGGACATCTACATGGATTCACCTATGATATGTATTTGAGTCAATTGAAAACTCATGGTTTTTCTTGCTCAACACTTGGTTCATTTGATTTTGGAGGAATTTCATCCAACACTAGGGTGAACAGATTTATGATTGGACAACATTTTTGTTTTCAGCCGCATAATTTTTTATATATTTATGATTCTCTCATTCATGGATGTATGGGTGAGACTTATTTGAGTAATTTGAAGTCTCCTTGTTTCTCTTGCTCATTATTTGGTTCAGATTTTAGTGGAGATTCTTCATTCACTGCTTGGATGAAAGAATACATGGCTGAATATTTTGATGCATATCACATTCTTTTGGAGCAGAATTATAGGACATGGGATCCTCACGTATTTAATTGGAGCTTATTTTATTGGTCAATTGAAGTTTGTATGCACTTGGCAAATTGTGGTATACTTACTTGGAGGTATAAGCACTTTCATGATTTTTTGATGAGAAACCTCCTTGATGTACATTTTTATTATGTTGTTATGTACCATGATGATATATATTATATACACATCATGTTTGTAAGAATGAATACAAGAAAATGGGTCCCTAGGATAGTTTTTGTCCCATTGATTTCAATTGTTTTGGGAAACAAGGAGTATGGTGGGTGGATTCCCCATTAGCAGGCCATTCGCGGATCTTCAAATAGGAAACTCAGGAAAATGTTCTGTTGGAAGGGGATGAAGGAATATGTTCATAATTATGTGAATGAATGTAAGGTTTTTCACAAAAACAAATCAGAACTCACATACCTAGCTGGTTTATTACTACCATTTCCCATTCCAGAGAAAAAATGGGACAACATATCGATGGATTTCATCACTAGTTTTCCCAAATCTTTGGGAAGGGATTGCATAGATGTGGTAGTGGATATATTGAATAAGTTCTCTCATTTATTTTTTGTTACATCCTAGTTAAGTGTTGCACAAGTGGCTAAACGTTTTTTCAAATAATTATTCAGATTGCATGGGCTCCCCAAGAGCATTGTGAGTGATAGAGATGGTAGATTCATGAGTGCTTTTTGGCAAGAAATTTTCAAATTGGTGGGCAGTCATTTGACTCCAATTACAAGCTACAATCCCCAAACTGATGGAAAAGAGGGTGAATAAATGGTTGGAATGGTACCTCTGAAACTATGTGGGAGAACAAAAAAAAGCTTGGACAAAATGGCTACACCTGGGTGAGTTTCGCTACAGCAACACCTTTTACATGTCAATAGGGATGTCTCCTTTCAGAGAATTATATGGTTATGATGCACTTACATTTTTGGATATGATATTTGGTGATAGTACAGCTCCAAAACCTAAACATTGGTTGGAAGAAAGCCAAGAAATTTTTAAGCTTTTAAAAGACGAGTTGTAGGTTACCCAAAATCAGCAAAAACAATATGCAGATAAACATAGAGATGAAAGGACCTTTCAGGTTGATTATTTAGTTTATTTGAGTTTTAAGCCATACAAAAAAACTTCTCTCAAAAGGAATGGAGCAGAAAAGCTAAAGCCAATATACTATGGGCCCTACAAGGTAATCCAGAAGATTAGAGAAGTAGCATATGAGTTCGAACTTCCAGAAGGGAGTAAATTTCATAATGTATTTCATGTTTTCCATCTCAAGAAATATATTGGTAATACAATTTTCATTTTGTATACACACCCTCCTTTGGATGATGAAGGTTAGCTCACAATTATTCTATAAAAGGTTTTGAAGACAAGGGAGAGAAGATTGAGGAGCAGAGCAATCAAAGAATACTTGGTGCAATGGAAGGATATACCAAGTAAAGATGCCACATGGGAAGAGGAGAATATATTGTAGAATCCAAATCTGAAAATTCTTGAGGACAAGTAATATTGGGTGGGGAGGACTGTAATGTCCCCATTTAAATAATTGCGTAGCAGGAAAATTCCATCAAACCTACTAGTTCCCTAGGTTAGGTGAAAACATTGCAAAGTTAACAAGGGAGATAATAAAAGGTGTTTAGACATTATAAGGAATAAATATTTATTTAATATAGTTAATTAAATGAATGCAAGTGGAAAATTAAATGGCTATGGAGAATGGAGACACATCAAGACTATGGGGCCCACTCAAGCTAGAATTCCTATGTTAAATGGCATCCTCCTCTTGCAATCTCGAATTTATGGAAAGCCTAATGTTTTTGGATGGATTATAAGGTTAAAATACTTGTAAATATACTTGATAGGTCTATTTTCTTATGAATTGTAACTTACATTGGGAGGGGAAGATCCAAATGGAAGTTTCAAGGACACTTGGCTAGATTCGCCTTACATTTAAGACATCTATGACACCAATGATGGAGATTCTATGATAGTTATGACACAATTAAAATATGAAGGATGGAATATGAAATATATTACATGTTAGACCTGAATATAGAATCTTATAGGGTTCTTTTTGGAGTTGGAGAAGTCCAAGAGGATCCTACTCGAATTTGGGAGAAGAGGGAAGGTGAAGAGAGAGGCCACATGGTGTAGCATGAGCAGCCACACCAATTCGACTTGGATTTTTTTTATGGTTGGATTTGGAACCTTATAAGACCAATAATTTTTATAAAATTTAGGAATCATCCATCAGATGGTCCTTTTTATCATTTGTGAAAATTGTTATTATGAGGAGAGAGAGCTAGTGGATGACTAGTTCATGCCTCAACCAATTTCGAGGGTGAAGGATTCCCCTCCTAGTTGGTGTTTGGAGAGGAAAATAAAGTATTTCAAGGATATTAAATGGATTAATAATTTATCGTTGAAATATATATCATCTAGTGGAAATATCAATTTTTTCATGTTCTTCCTTTCATCTCAAGTTTTTTAACCATATTTCAGCTCTATGGAGTGAGGCGCACTTGGTGAGATATTAATATCTTTGAGGGAGATTAAATTTATCCATTATTTTGTATTATGATGTAAATTATATTATATTTAATTTAATAGATCTCTCAGGTCTAAATTCCAATAAATATCATGTATTATTGCTCAATAATGAAGAAACAGTGCCATTTCCCCACTAGCTTGTTGTAAACTCTTGTAATCTTAATGGATTCGAATGGATGTATAAAATATTGATAATATATGAATGAATGGAATGTAATTAAAGTATACTATGGTTTTCATGTTTAGTAACAGATAATTTGTGGCCACTGGGTCGAATTTTATAGCAATTGGAGCAAACTACACCTCATTTCCCCAAGGGTCCAAAACTAGTCTTTTATATCTGATTGAAAGAAGTGATAACAGCCATGGGAGGTTGATTGGTTATGAATATTAATCTGTTTTAATGTATTCTACACATCCCCTGGTTTAATTTAATAATTTTAGTGGGTTTCTACACATTTGGGAAGCCATTTCTACCACTTACCCAGCGGGGATTTGAGCCCAAAATTGCCAGTAAAATCATCTATCTTGTTCAGAATTTATTACAGACTTTCAGAATTCATTAGAAGGACATAAAACATAATTGAACATAATAATTAAGTAATTTTATCATTCATACACCTTCTTTGAATATTTGGGAGCAATTGGGCTTCTTTGGAGACCATGACACTAAAACTAGTCGAGAGCCAAAATTGTGAACAAATTGGAAAATTGGGCATTTTGGTAAAAATTTAAAAAAGGGAAATTACAGTGGTATCAGAGCATGATCCTAGCACCTAATTTTCTCTGATATTTATGAGTACAATAATTAAGGGACCACCATTATATATTGAAACCCAAAAGTTCTTTTGTTGAAGAGGAAACTATAACTAGGGATGAAAAGGGAACCTCGTATGATGGTGAGAAGCATATAAAAATTATTGAACCTATAATTGAAGACATGAACAAGAATATTATCAAAGGATTCAAAATTTTGGCTATCCAAAGTTGGAAAAAATATATTGGTTTTAAGAAAATTAAGGGGAAAATACATCAGCTTGCTTGAAGGAGAAAAATGAGGATACCCATGAACCACCTAGTTCTGAAAGAGTTGAAGTAGAAGAAGTAGTACATGAAGAAGATCAAAATTCACTCCCAAGTGAATCTGAAAAATATGAATATACATCACATGAGTATGAATAAGTTTCTATTGAAAATATAGAATATAATTTCGAGACACGTTCTACCTTGGAAATGAAACAAAGAGAATCTAATGATTGATGATTGAACTATGAAGGACTACCTACTGATCGGTGCTCACACCTCTATTTCGGTGACATAGAGATCAGATTTGAAAATTTTTCTGCAAGCCAAATTTATAGTAAACATGAAAATGAATACCTTGTAGCATTTGAAGAAGAAACAAGATCAACTTCCCCAGCACCACTTGAGCTTCATGAAGTTGGTTCAAGCAAGAAGGAAGAAGATGAGGAGGTTCATTTGCAAGAGCATCATTTTATTGAAGGGTCCTTAAAGATGAATGAAAAGAAGATCCAAGAGGCCCTTATACTACTACATGATACTAAAGGAAACTATCAAATTCGTGTTGGAAAATTTCATCATTGGAGGATCTATCCTTCCTTGAAGACATGCAAGAAGATTCAAAGAGCAATGTGCAACATTGAAGGTAATTTCATGTCTTTTATTTTTTATATAAAAAATTTGGTTGATATTAATGAATTGTTACATGGTGCATACTTGAAGAATAATGAGGATAATAATAATCTCACAATTCAAAATGAGCAACTTCTTGAAAATTTGCATGACACGTTTTTTTCCTCCTATGTTTCAGACTGTCAAATGTAGATTGTTTGGAGGATTTCCATGACATTGTGGATCATGAGAAATGTGGAAATTTGAATGTGATTGATGTTTTTTAATATGAAATTGATGATATCCAAACACGTGATGTGGTGGAAGAGGAGCTTGAATTGTTTCTTGATGAAGGTTATGCAATTTTTAAACAAGAGCAGATTCTTCTACCTTGGAACCAATCTATGACAAAGGTTTCACACTTTTGAAGGACATGCATGATACTAGCCATATGGATATTTCCCATGATGAAACTTCTGAAATTTTTTATTATTTGGGTGTGTTAGTTCATTCTCCTACATCCTACAGTTCCATGTTTTGCAGAATTAGTCTCAATGAAGTATGGGTGAAAGGATTCTTTTTGATGGTGCCACGTGAGGAGTATGGAACTTCAAGATTTACTTTTTATGATGGCATGCTTGGAGCACACACTTATTCACAATTGCAGCACAATACTTTGTTAATTTATGATGATGCACATCTACATGGATGCACCTATGATATGCATTTGAGTCAGTTCAAGACTCATGGTCTTTCTTGCTTAACACTTGGTTCATTTGATGTTGGAGGAACTTCATCCAAAACTGGGGTGAATAGATTTATGATTGGAGAACATTTTTGTTTCCATCCACATAATTTGTTATATCTTTATGATTCTCTCATTCATGGATGTATGGGTGAGACCTATTTGAGTCATTTGAAGTCTCCTTATTTCTCTTGCTCATTATTTGGTTCAAATTTTAATGGAGATTCTTCATTCACTTCTTGGATGAAAGAATACATGGCTCGATATTTTGATGCATATCACATCCTTTTGGAGCAGAATTATATGACATGGGATCCTAACCTATGTCATTGGCGCATATTTGATTGGTCACTTGAAGCTTGTATGCACTTGGCAAATGGTGGTCTACTTACTTGGAGGTATAAACACTTTCATGATTTTTTGATGAGGCACCTCCTTGATTTACGTTTTTATTATGTTGTTATGTACTTTGATGATATATATTATGTACTCATTATGTTTGTAAGAATGCATAAAATAAAATGGGACCATGGGATATTTTTTAGTCCCATTTATTTCAATTTTTTTAGGAAACATGCAATATAACGGATGGATTCCCCACTAGCAAGCCATCAGGGGACCTTAAAAACCTATAGGAAACTAAGGAAAAGGTTCTATTGGAAGGGGATGAAGGAATATTTTTGGAAGTATGTGAATGAATGTAAGTTATGTCAGCAAAACAAATTAGAACTCACATACCCAGTTGATTTATTACAACCATTGCCCATTCCAAAACAAGAATGGGACAATATATCGATGGATTTCATCACTAGTTTTCCCAAATATTTGGGCAAGGATTACATATATTTAGTAGGGGATAGATTGACTAAGTTTTCTCATTAAGTTGTTGCTACATTGTCTTTTAGTGCTGCATAAGTGGCTGACCATTTTTTCAAAGAAATCTTCATATTGCATGGGCTCCCCAAGAGCATTGTGAGTGATAGAGATGGTAGATTCATGAGTTCTTTTTGGCAATAAATTTTCAAATTGGTGGGCACTTAGTTGAATCCAAGTAAAAGATACCATACCCAAACTAATGGACAAACCAATAGGGTAAATAAATTTCTAGAAGGGTACCTCCAAAACTATGTCGAAGAACATCAAAAAGCTTGGACAAAATGGCTACACTTGGGTGAGCTTTGCTACAACACCACCTTTCACATGTCAATAGAGATGTGTCCTTTCACATAATCATATGGTTATGATGCAATTACAATTTTTGATATGATATTCCTTGATAGTAGAGCTCCAAAATCTAAATATTGGGTGGAATAAAGCCAAGAAATTTTAAAGCTTTTAAGATACAATTTGCAGGTTACCCAAAATCAACAAAAAAATTGT
Source organism: Pseudotsuga menziesii (assembly GCA_001517045.1). NCBI lineage: Eukaryota > Viridiplantae > Streptophyta > Pinopsida > Pinales > Pinaceae > Pseudotsuga > Pseudotsuga menziesii. The sequence goes on along the minus strand of LPNX010152921.1, from coordinate 64,368 downwards.
GCAGATAAACATATAGAGAAAAGGACATTTAAGGTTTACGATTTAGTGTATTTGAGGTTGCATCCATATAAACAAACATCTCTCAAAAGGAAAGGAGCAGAAAATCTAAAGCCAATATACTATGGGCCCTACAAGGTAATCCTAAAGATTGGAGAAGTAGCATATGAGTTGGAGCTTTCAGAAGGGAGTAAAATTCATAATGTATTTAATGTTTCTTATCTCAAGAAATATATTGGTTAGAAAATTTTTGTTTCAGATACACTCCCTCATTTGGATGATGAAGTACATCTCACACTTATTCCGGAAAAGGTTTTTGTAATATCCCAAAAATTTGTAAAAATTTAAAATTTTTCAAGTGACATAAAATGTCTAAAGTCGCAGCTAAGTACCTACTAATGGTTAGCGGAAAATGAAACAATTTATAAAAGAACATGGGATCGCTTCTTTATAAGAACCTGTAAACTAAAATGTGTAATCTTAAAAACTTGGGTTAGTCCTATTAATGACTTAGCAACTATAATTCTATCAAAGTTAGCAAAGGATTTGCATTTTGCTACTGCTAGATATACTGATGTTTATCTTTTGTGAAGTAGGGAAGAATTATTATGTGTGATCGGGGTTTACTTAGATTTCATATAACTCAAATGGAATGCTGGTTCCTTACAAGTTTAGCATAGTAAGTGTATGATCTAGTAGGGTGTTATTTAAATTCAAGTCGAGAAGCTACTTCCCTAGCATGATTAAGATGCTAGTCTTCGAAAATGTTTCAATATGCTGCTTATCTTCAAGGAGGTAATGTTAATATTTTTATGTCGTTATAAATCCATAATTTGTATTTATAACTAACTCCATAATGGCGTTTACCAACTACATAAACATGGGTTAAAACTTTGCAAGAACAAGTACTATCCAAAGTTCCTCCAATCGATTGAATATTATACTTTAAAAATATAAAGAACAATGTTATTTTTGTTTACCTTAATGGTTATTTATAATTTCTGTAGAGAGAATATAGCTCACAGTTTGGGCTTAAGTTCACTCCATACTGTTTGGTGTTTCTCACAGCTACCTTCACTTCAAGACTCTATAAACATCCTTCTCTCAAAGAATGATCAAGTTACTTATCCTTTTAATTATAAATTCATCATTAAGTTGTTAGAATTTTATTGGGATTTCTTTAACGTTTTTGGTCTTCAGTTAACCAAGCAATCCTTCAAAAATAACTCAAGGCTAAGTTCCAAGAGTCCATAGCTCTTGTTCTTACAATGGTTAAAAGTTACACATGTTCTTATCACTATTATCATCAAACCTAGCTAAGAAACATAACTATCCAACTTGAATTATTATCAAAGAAAAACTCTAGAATAAACATCAATATTCATGTTATATCCTATAGTCGATTCCCTAAGTAACAATACACATAGTAATATCAAATTATGGGCAATCATATAATGTATAGTTTATCATGATCATTTGTTGATTGTAAATCATTTTGTTGTAGCGCTGACTATGGAACTCTACACACGCTGGAGGAAATATTTAGAAGGACACATGGGATGGTTTTATCCACACAAGGGTTGACTTATAACTCCAAAACCCTACTCATTTGTTTTGTAGAGCGAGGGTTCATCCATCTTGTTGGCCGAACTGAAAGCTCATGACCATAGGAGACTTGTAACCACCTTCAAGTTTGACAGCTTGCTTCCATGTTCAAATGCTGTGACTATCTTGAGAGAGGTCATGAGTGGTTTTTGGTCTTAAAGGTTGAATTAGTTTACAGTGAGTGTAGATATTGGTTTTTCTTTTGGACTCGAGGACTGTGTTTGTCTTGAGCTTGCAAACTCACTGATAGAGCTCGAGCAAGAGTACTTCTCATCCGTTTGAGTTGATTTTTTTGTTTTACTTTATAATGGTGACTTGGTGTCTTCTTGTTTTCTTGCACAGTGGCAACACAATCTAAGGTGGCCATTTTACCTTAGCTTCATCCCGAAACTTTAATGTGTAAAGACTTACACTTGTTTTATTTTTAGGTTAATTTTTATAAAAGGGTTTTACATATTTTTAAGAAAGATTTCTAATGATAAGGTTGGTAATTTTTTAGGTCCTTCTCCCGGCTCTAAGAAACAAGCTTCTCCTTCAGTGTTCTACTTGAGCATTCATTTGGTAAGCCCCAGTTTTAAACGAGGGTTTCTTCCTGTAATTTGTTGTGGTGGTTGGAAGTTAGGTTCTTTGCGGTTGAAAAAGGAATGGCCTCGGTTTACCTACTAGCTTGTTGTTTCTTGCTTACTTGATTCTGTATGAGTTTGAAACCCTTAGAGGGTAATTTGTGCAGGGAGGATGAAGGCTTATAGTAGCTGTCATAAATAGATTTTAATTCTAAGCCTTTATGGCCTGAGCAATGTACACTTCTTTTACTTCATTTGATAGAGCTCAGCTCTAAGCCCTATGATGCTGTCAACCTCTGTCTTGTTAATTTTTAGTTTTTAAAAATAGATTCTAAGGGAAGAGGAGGGTTGTTCACCAGTCAAAAAATGTAAATGGATTAAGGGTTTTTACCTGTCTATAATGTATGGTTACTGTTCGATATATCTTAAATTGTATAGACCAGTTTTTAATAGGCCTAAGCCTCGACCTTAAATTTTAAAGGCAATAAGCCATTTCTTGTTAATTGATTTTGTTTTCAACAAATTGTTGTTGTATTATTTTAGTTTATTTTCATCTAATTAAAAGTATTTACAGTGCAATGTATTTATGGAAATTTTTACTGTGTTAGGAGTACTATTATTACTCTATTTGGCTCTTAAGGGTTAATTTTTAAGTATACCCTATAGTTCGGTGAAAGAATAAATTTTACATGGAAAAATTCTTAGCTCTGTTTTATTATTTTTCCTTCAATGATTTTTACAGCTGTTATAATTCTTATAAAGCAAGTTTTAGGGTAAATACTGCAAGCTTGAGAATAAGATTAAGTTTATATTTCAATAACCTAGATACTTTCCTTAAGGTTACAATAGAAACTTTTGTTTTAATACAGAGTCAAATATTGTCTGGAAATAAATTATTATAAGATTTTATTTAAAATTTTCTAAACCTAAACCCTAAGTGATAGCCTGTTTACTGTTCCTATGTTTATTTGTTAAACTGTATCTATTGTGTTTATAAAGAATGCTATTATTAAAATAGTTCTATATGCAGTATGATTACTAAATATCTTTCTATTCCTATGTTCAGTTCTTTTCTGAAGAAAATACATTCAATAGATAAAGTATTACTGTCTCTTTACATAATAAATCATAAGCAAACTATAGCAAAATTTAGTTACATTTTTCATTCAGGGTTAAGTAAGAATCATCTTATCTACCTAAACACCTAGCTGTACTAGAGTACTGCCTAAGCCAGGCATGGAAAAATACAGTATGTAAATCTATTTCTATTTATTTCTCATTTAGCATATTTACTACTATTTCTAACATAATCTGTCAATTACTAAGTCCATCAATACATAGTTACTCTTTTCTTCATAAAACCTAATAAAATACTAACATGCCTGTATTTGAAAACGAGTAAACATTCTACTGAAGACAGTAAATAAATATAATAACATGAAACAATTAGAACCTGTTAATGATGAGGTGACAACATATTAAGGAGGTTGTTCCTCCCAGCCTACTCCTAGAGAAATCTTATACTGTACTTCGTCAAGACCCCTGATCCTATTCATTGGTCCTCCTGGTAGAGTACTGGGTGAAGGATATGTCCTTAAGACCTTCTGTCACCTGACTGGTCCAACTACCTCAGTAATCCAAGTTTGATCATAGCAGTAACAACTTCATCCTAATATCTACAATAAGTTCATTCTCAGCAGTTAACCCCTCAAACTCACTTCAGTAATCCCCTCCATCGAATTTCTCATGAGCAAATTCATTCACTCTGAATGATCACTTCTCAAAATGAGCAGCCTCAGCTATCTTCAATGGGAAGTTTTATAGAAATGCCTAGGTCTTCTGGGTCAGTTTTCACTCAATGATCCACCTGCTCCAATTCCACTTTCTTGGGGAATCATGACCACAAATATAGGGAGGTTTCCACCTGCAACAGTTGGAAGTAATTTGAGGATGTTGTCACTAGTCAAAGTACTCTCCACCCAGTCTCCTCCACCAAGTGACTAGTTAACACTCTTTTAACAACTTCTCNTAAATAAAATATTCTGAATTACATTAATTATTCTTGACCCCACTTGGTCATCAATTACAAACTTAGCATAAAATATAACACAATGTTCCTCAAATAACAGTAAGTTGTTTTTGCAAATTGGGGCATTTGACATACACATCCCCTTAATTTATAACATCGTCCTCGATGTTATTTATTCCTCGTCCTCAGAGTTCCCCTGAAATAGAATTGGATATGCATTCTCCATATGAATTTTCAATTCCTAAGTGGCTTCTTCTGGACTAAGGTGCTTCCATTGCAGCTTCACCTGACCAATGGTGCGATTTTGAGGCGAGATCTCCCTCTATTGGAGGATACAACCCGGTTCCACTAGAAAATCTCATTTGGGTTCCACCTACACATCATTCCAATTAATAACACGAGTAGCATCATGTACATTTTTTTTAATAGAGAAATATGAAAAGCATTGTGAACTCTTAGATTTGGTGGTAGAGCTAACGGATATGGTACCTTTCCTATCCTGGATAGTATTTCAAAAGGACCACAATATAGAGGTGCTATCTTGGCACAGCTACATAGCCTCAAAGAACTATTTTTGGGTCTCACCTTAATAAAAACATGTTCACCTACATCAAACTCCTTTGGAGTTCGTTTAAGGTCTTCTTGACTTTTCTGTCGATCTTGCGCAATTTTCATATTACCTTGTACTTGTTTTACAATTAATTCCATTTCTTTCAATAATTCAGGTCCTAATACTAACCTATCCACTGGATTAGTCCAAGAGATGGGAGTATTGCATTTCCTTCCATAGAGAATTTCGGAAGGACTATACCTAGTTGAAGCTTGATAATGATTATTGTAATCAAAATCTCTCAAGTGTAAATAATCTTCCCATTTACCTGGCTGGTCCTTTACATACATTCTAAGTAGATCCTGCAATACCTGATTTACTCTTTCAGTCTATCCATTAGTTTGAGGATGGAAAGAGGTACTAAAGTTTAACGTAGTATTTAATCCTTTAAACAAATATTTCCAAAAATTACCTGTGAATTTAGGCTCTCGGTCTGAAATTATCACCTTCAGTATTCCATGCAGCCGAAAATTTTGTTTTAAGAAAACATCAGCAATATTTGTAGCTTGATAAGTAGTTTTTACAGGTATAAAATGGAATGCTTTACTCAATTTGTCAACCACTACCATTATTAAATCATTTAGGTTCTTATTAATAGGTAATGCCGTAACAAAATCAAGGCTAATTATCTCCCATTTCCATCTAGGAATAGGTAATGGATGAAGTATCCCAGTGGGATGCTGCTGTTTAGTTTTTACTTGCTGACATTTGAAGCATCTAGCAATATATTCTACCAGTTCATTTTTCATGTTTGGACAGAAATAATCCTTTCTTAGCATGGTTAAATTTTTTTGATAACCAGGATGCTCTGAATAAGGAGGTTTGTGAATTTTGTTTAAAATTAACAACTTAATCTTAAGTACATTAGGTACATATAATCTATCCTTATATAGTAATAATCCTTTTTCATTCAAGTTGTACCCTGTACTTAGACTTTCTATTAAATTCTTTTTTACTTTTTCTTGTAATTTTTGTTAATTTTCATCTTGTTCTATTCCAGCTTCAAGTTGTTCTTCCAAGTCTATTGTATAAGTGCTGATGGCTACTATAAAATTCAGCTTTTCATTTCTACTTAATGCATCAACAACCTTATTCTCCTTTCCTTTAATGTGTTTAATTTCAAAATCATATTCGCTCAGAAAATATAGCCACCTAGCTTGCCTAGCATTCAAGTTAGGCTGATCTAATAGGTATTTCAATCCTTTATTATCTGTCATTAATATAAACTTCCTTCCAATTAAATGCTGACGCCACATCTTTAAGGAATGTATGACAACAACTAAGTCTAAGTCATAGGTCGCATAATTTTTCTCATGAATCTTTAGCTTCCTAGACTCATAGGAAATGACATGTCCTTCCTGAGTTAATACTCCACCTAAACCGTCATTGCGTGTGTCAGTACATACTATAAAATATTTATTAGGGTCAGTAATAAGTAAAATTGATGCAGTGGTTAATAATGTTTTTAACTTTTTAAAACTGTCTTCACACTTCTGATTCCAATCGAATATCTTTCCCTTTTTTTTCAAAGAGGTTATAGGATTTGAAATTCTTGGAAACCCTTCAATGAACCTCCGGTAATAACCAGTAATCCCCATGAATAATCGGACGTCAGTTACGTCTTTTGGGACTAGCCAATCTTTGATTTCCTTTATCTTTTCGGGGTCAACATAAATTCCTTCTTTAGTCACCACATGACCTAAATACTGGATTTTATCTTTAAAGAAGTCACATTTACTAAATTTTGCAAAAATTTGATTCTCTTGTAACTCTTGCAAGACAATTTTTAAGTGTTCTTTATGTTCCTCTTCATATTTTGAGTAAATTAAGATGTCATCAATAAATATGACTATAAATTTATCTAGATATTTGTGCATTACATTATTCATCAGACACATAAAAATAAATGGAGCATTAGTAAGCATGAAGGGAAGACCAACAAACTCGTAATGTCCATATCGAGTTCTAAAGGATGTTTTAAAGATGTCTTCATATTTGATTCGGACCTGGTGGTATCCAGACCATAAATCAATCTTTGAAAACACTGTGGCTCCATGTAGTTGATCAAACAGATCATCTATGCGATGTAATAGATATCTGTTCTTGATATTTATTCTATTTAATTGACGATAATCTATACATAGTCGTAGAGTTCCATCCTTCTTCTTAACAAAGATGGCAGGTGCCCCCCAGGGAGACACACTGGGTCTAATGTAATTCTTATCAATAAGTTCTTTTAATTGTGACTTAATTTCATTTAATTCTAATATATTCATCCGATAGGGAGCTTTCGAGCTGGGCACTACACCAGGTACCAACTCAATAGTAAAATAAAGTTCCCATTTTGGAGGCAATCCTGGAACTTCTATCCAAAATACATCTGAATATTCCCTTAGAATTGGAATATCTTCCAATTTTAATTTATCTATGTGGCTAATGTTTTCTTCATCGATTACTATTACTTCATAAGCCTTACAGCCTTTCCTAATAGCTCTCTTAAGCTGCAAAGCAGAGATTTGCCTTATGGCAATTTTCCTAGGGATTCCCCTTATATTTATTAACTTTCCATCATTATTTATGCAAGTAAAGGTTTTATCAAAGAAATTCAAGACCACTCTATGCTTCTCTAACCAATCCATACCAATTAATATATAATATGAACCTAAAGGTAGCACATTGAGCTTAACAAAAGTTTCAAACTGATCCATAGTTACTACACAATTATTAACAAAGCTAATTACCTTTCTCTTTGCACCAGTAGCTAGCTGAACTAACCAAGAACTTGCAAACTTTTCAAATGGAGGCTTACATTTTTCTACTAAATTAGGAGAAATATAGCTTAAACTAGCTCCTAGATCAATTAAAATAGATATAAGTATTTGATTTATCTTACCTTCCACTTCCACCATGGAATTTTGATAATCTACTTGCCGATTCTCTAATGCTACATTGATCCCAGGCATTGTCCTCACTAGATCACCAGTAGTCATTTCCTCCTGTATTGTGTCTATGTTGCTAATAGTCTTCTTCCAATTGGGGTAGACTGATGCATAATGTGGTCCATTGCATTCCCAACACTTTATGGGTTCCTTTCGTTCAAATTTATTTGTATAGTTATTGTGGTTGTTAGCAGATTCTTTATTCCTTTGATTATTCGAATTGGTCTGTGAATTACTTTTGTTCGCTTGAAAATTCTTACTAGGAAAATTTCTAGTGTTATTATTCTTAAAATTTCAATTAGGTACAAACTCTTTATTTTTTTGTTCAAATTTGTTATTCCTTTTGGCCTTCCAATTGGCAATGCTCTTCTTTTTACAATTCTGTTCATAACAAAAATTCGCTTTTCTTATTGCTTCTTCTAATGTTTTTAGATTCTCATACTCAATTATGTCCTTTATATGATAAGGTAAGCAGCTGAGAAACCGATGTACCTTAGGTTTCTCATCCACAATATATCGCACATACTTGAGCAGACTTAGAAATTTACTATTCAGTTCTTTTATATTCATTGTACCCAGTTTTAGCTCATAGAATTCCTTAGCCCTTTCCTCATAGTACTGTTCAGATAAAAATATATTTTTGAAATATTTCTTAAATGTACTCCAATTTATGTTTTTATGCCTTATACCTTTTACTGTTTTTAAGTCCTGCCACCATATATCAACTTTTCCTGTAAGATTATAAATAGCCATCCTGGCCTTTAGTTGATTAGAGTAGTTACAAATTTGGAAGTATTTCTTCATCCCATACAACCAAGATTCTACTTCTTCCCCATTCTCAGTTTCTCCATTAAAGGTTGGTGGCTTGATCTTCTTCAACTCCCGAGAGATTTCTTCATAAGGTTTAAATTTTCTCTTCCTAGTATGGTGGTTATCTTCACTACTATCACTAGTATAATGAAAGTTTTGTTTATGTAAATCACCATATACTTTAGAAGATGAGATACTTTTGATTGTAACTTGTTCAGTCTTTTTATCTTTATGTTGATAACCTGTATCTTCAAACTCAGTTCTTTTACCTTTTTCCCTCAGTATGAAATCTTTCCATTAAGATATTATTTAGCTCCTCTTGAGCTCTCAAAATCCTCTCATTTTCTTTCTTAACCGATTCCATCTCTGTTTTTAATTCTTTAACTGTTTGTAATAGTTCAGAATAATTATTAGTTATATCTTCTTGTATAGGTTCTTTTTGAAAATTATTTCATTCAGTGTAAGGAGATTCCTCATCCGCATATTCTTCCAATCTATCCATACATGTCATTAACTCAGAAACAAAATTCTCTGTCTGTATCATTGAAAGAAAATAACATCCACATATTTATTTAAATTTACTCTTCCACATAATCAAGTTGAGCTACATTCAGGCCTAGTGTTTGAACCTTGCTCTGATACCACATGTAATATCCCAAAAATTTGTAAAAATTTAAAACTTTTCAAGTGACATAAAATGTCTAAAGTCACAGCTAAGTACCTACTAATGGTTAGTGGAAAATGAAACAGTTTATAAAAGAACATGGGATCGCTTCTTTATAATAACCTATAAACTAAAAGGTGTAATCTTAAAAACTTGTGTCAGTGCTATTAATGACTTAGCAGCTATAATTCTATCAGAGTTAGAAAAGGACTTGCATTTTGTTGCTGCTAGATATACTGATGTTTATCTTTTGTCAAGTAGGGAAGAATTCGTGTGTGTGATTGGGGCTTACTTATCTTTCAGCTAACTCAAATGGTTGTTGGTTCCATACAGGTTTAGCAGGTAAGCGTATGATCCAGTAGGGTGTTATTTAAATTCAAGTTGAGAAGCTACTTCCCTAGCATGACTAAGATGGTAGTCTTAGAAAATGTTTCAATATGTTGCTTATCTTCAAGGAGGTAATGTTAATCTTTTTATGTCGTTACAACTCCATAATTTGTATTTATAACTAACTCCATAATGATGTTTACCAACTACATCAACATGGGTTAAAACTTTGCAAGAACAAGTACTATCCAAAGTTCCTCCAATTGACTGAATATTATACTTTAAAAATCTAAAGAACACTGTTATTTTTTTTTACCGTAATGGTTATTTATAATTTCCATAAAGAGAATATAACTCACAGTTTGGGCTTAAGTTCACTCCATACTCTTTGGTGTTTCTCGCAACTACCTTCACTTCAGGACTCTATAAACATCCTTCTCTCAAAGAATGATCAAGTTACTTATTCTTTTAATTATAAATTCATCATTAAATTGTTAGAATTTTATTGGGATTTCTTTAACGTTTTTGGTCTTCAGTTAACCAAACACTACCTCAAAAAACTCAAGGCTAAGTTCCAAGATTCCATATCTCTTCTTATTACAATGGTTAAAAGTTACACATGTTCTTCTCACTATTACCATCAAACCTAGATAAGAAACATAACTATCCAACTTGATTTATTGTCAAAGAAAAACTCTAGAATAAACATCCATATTCATGTTATATCCTATAGCCAATTTCCTAAGTAACAATACACCATATTATTATCAAATTATGGACAATAATATAATGTATAGTTTATAATGATCGTTGGTTGATTGTAATTCATTTTGTTGCAGTGATAACTATGGAACTTTTCCCACACTGGAGGAAATATTTAGAAGGACACGTGGGATGGTTTTATCCACACAAGGGTTGACTTATAACTCCAAAACCACCTTCATTTGTTTTGTAGAGCGATGGTTCCTCCATCTTGTTGGCCGAGCTGAGAGCTCGCGGCCATAGGAGACCTGTAACCACCTTCAAGTTTGACAGCTTGCTTCCATGTTCAAATGTTGTGACTGTCTTGAGAGAGGTCATGAGTGGTTTTTGGTCTTCAAGGTTGAAGTAATTTATAGTAATTGTAGATACTGGTTTTTCTTCAAGACTCGAGGACTGTGTTTGTCTTGAGCTTGCAAACTCACTAACAGAGCTCGAGCAGGAGTATTTCTCATCCATTTGAGTTGATTTTCTTGTTTTCCTTTACAGTGATGACTCAGTGTCTTGTCTCTGGCACGGTGCCAACATGATCTAAGGTGATCGTTTTACCTCATCTTCATCCCGAATATTTAACAGGTAAGGACTTACTCTTGTTTCATTGTTAGTTTAATTTTTATAAAAGGGTTTAACAAATTTTTAAGAAATATTTCTAATGATAAGGTTTGTAAACTTGCAGGTCCTTCTCCCGGCTTTGTAGGTGGAAATGAGATTCTCCTTCAATGTTCCACTTGAGCATTCATTTGGTAAGCCCCAGTTGGAAATGAGGGTTTCTTCCTGCAATTTGTTGTGGTGGTTGGAAGTTAGGTTCTTTGCGGTTGAAAAAGGAATGGCCTCAGTTTACCTACTAGCTTGTTATTTCTTGCTTACTTGATTATGTATGAGTTCAAAACCCTTAGAGGGTAATTTGTGCAAGGAGGATGAAGGATTATAGTAGCTGTGATAAATATTTTTTAATTCTAATCCTTTACGGCTTGAATAATGTACACATCTTTTACTTAATTTAATAGACCTCAGCTCTAAGCCCTATGAGGCTACCGACCTCTATTTGGTTAATTTTTAGTTTTTAAAAATAGATTTTAAGGGAAGAGGAGGACTGTTCACCAGTCAAAACATGTAAATGGATTAAGGGTTTTTACCTATCAGTAATGTATGGCTACTGTTCGATATATATTACTTTGTATAGAGCAGTTTTTAACAGGTCTGAGCCTCGACCTTAAAGTTTAAAGGCAATAAGCCATTGCTTGTTAATTGATTTTGTTTTCAACAAATTGTTGTTGTATTATTTTAGTTTATTTTCATGTAATTAAAAGGATTTACAGTGCAATGTATTCAATAGATAAAGTATTATTGTCTCTTTACAGAATAAATCATAAGCAAACTATAGCAGAATTTAGATACATTTTTCATTTAGGGTTAAGTAAGAATCATCATATCTACCTAAATACCCAGCTGTACTAGAGCACTGCCTAAGCTAGGTGTGCAAAAATACAGTATGGAAAACTATTTCTATTTATTTCTCATTTAGCATATTTACAACTATTTCTAACATAATCTATGAATTACTAAGTCCATCAATATACAATTACTCTTTTCTTCATAAACCCTAATAAAATACTAACATGCATGTATTTGAAAATGAGTAAACATTTTACTAAAGACAATAAATAAATATAATAACATGAAACAATTTGAACCTGTCAATGATGAGGTGACAACAACTTAAGGAGGTTGTTGCTCCCAACCAACTCCTAGAGAAAGCTTAGACTGCACTTCCTTAGGACCCGTCAGCCTGTTTCCTAGTCCTCTTGGTAGAGTACTGGGTGAAGGATATGTCCTTAAGACCTTCTGTCACCTGAATGGTCCAATTACCTTAGTAATCCAAATCTGCTCATAGCAGTAAGAACTTCAGCCTAATAGCTGCAATAAGTTCAGTCTCAGCAGTTAATCCCTCAAACTCACTTCAGTAATACCCTCCATTGAATTTCTCATGAGCAAATTCATTCACTCTGAATGATCACTTCTCGAAATGAGCAACCTCAGATGTCTTCAATGGGAACTTTTATAGAAACGCCAAGGTCTTCTCGGTCAGTTTTCACTGAATGAACCACCTTCTCCAATTCCACTTTCTTGGGGAATCATGACCACAAACATAGGGAGGTTTCCACCTGCAACAGTTAGAAGTAGTTTGACGATGTTGCCACTTATCAGTGTACTCTCCACCCAGTCTCCTCCATCAAGTGACCAGTTAACACTCTTTTAACAACTTCTCTAAGTTGTTGTCTCATCATTTGTTTATTTATAAATTAAATATTCTGAATTACATTAATTATTCTTGACCCCACTTGGTCATCAATTACAAACTTAGCATAAAATATAACACAATGTTCCTCAAATAACATTAAATTGTTTTTGCAAATTGGGGCATGTGATAGTTTTGAAAACAAGGGAGAGACGATTGAGGAGCAGGAAAATCAAAGAATACTTGGTGCAATGGAAGGATCTACCAAGTGAAAATGCCACATGGGAAGAGGAGAATATTTTGCAGCATCCAAATCTGAAATTTCTTGGGTATAAGCAATATTGGGTGGGGAGGGCTGTAATGTCCCCATTCAAATAATTGCATAGCACGAAAATTCCATCAAACCTACTAGTTCCCTAGGTTGGGTGGAAACATTGGGAAGTTAATAAGGGAGATAATAAATGGTGTTTAGACATTAGAAGGAATAAATATTTATTTAATGGAGTTAATTAAATGAATTCAAGTGAAAAATTAAATGCCTATGGAGAATGGAGACACATGGAGTCTATGGGGCCCACTAAAGCTAAAATTCCTATGTTAAATGGAATTCTCCTCTTGCAATATTGAATATATTGGAAGCCTAATGTTTTTGGATGGATTATAAGGTTCATATACTTGTCCATATACTTCATAGGTCTAATTTTTTATGAACTGTAACTTACATGGGGAGAGGAAGAGCCAAATGGGAGTTTCATGGACACTTATGACATATATGACATGTAAGGCCTAAATAGAGGATCTTAGAGGGTACTCATGGGAGTTGTATAAGGCCAAGAGGCTCCTACTTGAATTTGGGAGAAGAGGGAAGGTCAAGGGAGAGGCCACATGCAATAGCAAGAGTAGCCACACCAATTCGACTTGGATTTGTTTTATGGGTGGATTTGGAACCTTATAAGACCAATAATTTTTATTAAATTCAGGTATAATCCATGAGAATGTCCTTTTGATCATTTTTTAAAATTGTTATTGTCAACAGAGAGAGCGAGTGGATGACTAGTTCATGCCTTACCCAATCTCGAGGGTGAAAGATTCCCCTCCTAGTTGGTGTTTGGAGAGGCCACTCAGGTATTTCAAGGATATTCAATGGATTCATAACTTGCATGTGCAATCTATATCACCTCATGGACATAGCAATTTTATCTTGTTCTTCCTTTCATCTCAAGTTTTCTCAACATATTTCAGCTCTAAGGAGTGAGGTGCACTTGGTGAGCTACTAATCTATTTGAGGGAGATTCTCTTTCTCCATTATTTTGTATTATGATGTAAATTATATTATATTTAATTTTAGAAATATATCAGTTCTAAAGGCCCAGAAATATCATGTATTATTGCTCAATAATGAAGAAACGGTGCCATTTCCCCACTACCTTGTTGTAAACTCGTGTAATCTTGATGAATACGAATGGATGTATAAAATATTGATGATATATGAATGAATGGAATTTAATTAAAGTATATTATTGGTTTAATTTTCAGTAACTTAAAATTTGTGGGAATTGGGTCGAATTTCAATGCAATTGGAGCAAACCACAACTCATTTCCTCAAGGGTCCAAAACTAGTTTTTTATATCTGATTGAAAGAAGTGATAACAAACTTGGGAGGTCAATTGGTTATGAATATGAGTCTATGATAATGTATCCTAAAAATAACTGCTTCAATTTAATAATTATAGTGGTTTTCTGTGCATTTGGTAAGGCATTTCTACCACTTACCTAGGGGGGATTTGAGCCCAAAATTACAAGTAAAATCATCTATCTTGTTTAGAATTTAGTACGGACTTGTAGAAGTGATTGTAGGGCCATAGTACATCCATGAAAATAATAATTGGGCTATTATATAATTCATACACCTTCTCTGAATATTTGGGAGGAATTGGGCTAATTTGGAGACCAAGACACTAAAACTAGGCAAGAGCCAAAATTGTGAAAAATTGGAAAATTCCAGATTTTGGTAAAAATTTTAAAAAAGAACATTAAAGTGGTATCATAGAATGATATTTGCACCTGATTTGGTCTGATATTTATGATTAGAGGAATGTAGGGACCACCATTATATATTGAAATCCAAAAGTGCTTTTGTTGAAGAGGAAACTATGACTAGGGATTAAAAGGGAACCTCATATGATGGTGAGGAGAATATAAAAATCATTGAACCTATAATTTAAGTCATGAACAAGAATATTATGAAAGGATTTAAATTTTTGGCTATCCAAAGTTGGAAAAAGTATATTGATTTTAAGAAAATTAAGGGGAAAAATGCATCAGCTTTCTTGAAGGAGCAAAAGGACGATACTCATGAACCACCTAGTTTTGAAAGAGGTGAAGTAGAAGAAGTAGTACATGAACAGGATCGAAATTCACTCCCAAGTGACTCTGAAAAATATGAAGAGAGATCACATGAGTATGAATATTTTTCTATTGAAAATACTGAAGATAATTTTGAGACACATTCTAATGATGGATGCTTGAACTATGAAGGATTACCTACTAATGGGTGCTCACACCTCTATTTTGGTGATTTAGATATCATATTTAAAAATGTTGCTGCAAGATAAATTTATAGTGAACATGAAAATGAAGACTTGTAGCAGTTGAATAAGAAACAAGATCAACTTCTCCATCAACACTTGAGATTCATGAAGTTGGTCCAAGCAAGAAGGAAGAAGATGAGGAGGTTCATTTGCAAGAGCCTCATTTTATTGAATGGTCCTTAAATATGAATGAAAATAAGATCCAATAGGACCTCAAAATACTACATGATACTAAATCATTGGTGTCAAATTCTTGTTGGAAAATTTCTTCATTGGAGGATCCATCCTTCCTTGAAGACATGGAGAATATTCAAAGAGCAATGTGCAACATTGAAGGTAATTTCATGTCTTTGATTTTTGATGGAAAACATATGGTTGAGATTAATGAATTGTTACATGATGCATATGTGAAGAATAATGAGGATAATAATAAGCTCACAATTCAAAATGAGCAACTTCTCTAAAAGTTGGAAGACACTTGTTTTTTCTCCTATATTTCAGATTGTCAAATGGTAGATTGTTTGGAGGATTCTCATGACATGGTGGATCATGACAAATGTGGAAATTTGAATGTGATTGATGTGTTTGAATATTAACTTGAAGATATCCAAAAACTTGATGTGGTGGAAGAGGAACTTGAATTGTTTCTTGATGAAGGTTATGCAGTTTTTAAAGAAGAGCATGGTTCGTCTACATTGGAACCAATCTATGACAAAGGTTTCACAATTTTGAAGGAGCTGCATGATACTTCCCATATGTATCCTCCCCATGATGAAACGTCTGTACTTTTTTATCATTTGGGTGAGTTAGTTCATTCTCCTACATCCTACAATTCCATGTTGTGCAGCATTATTCTTAATGAAGTATGGGTAAAAGAGTCCTTTTTGATGGTGCCACATGAGCAGTATGGAACTCCTAGATTTTCTTTTCATGATGGAATGGTTGGAGCACACTCTTATTCACAATTTCAGTAGCATACTTTGTTACTTTATGATGATGCACATCTACATGGATGCACCTATGATATGAATTTGAGTCACTTGAAGAATCATGGTTTTTCTTGCTCAACATTTGGCTCATTTGATGTTGGGGGGACTTCATCCAACACTACGGTGAATAGATTTACCATTGGAGAAAATTTTTGTTTCTCGACAAATAATTTGTTATATATTTATGATTCTTTGATTCATTTATGTATGGGTGAGAATTCTTTGAGTAATTTGAAGTCTCCTTGTTTCTCTTGCTCATTATTTGGTTTTTATTTTAGTCGAGATTCTTCATTCACTTCTTGGATGAAAGAATACATGGCTGAATATTTTGATGCATATCACATCCTTTTGGAGTAGAATTATAGGACATGGGATTTTCACCTATGTCACTGGAGCATATTTCATTGGTCACTTGAATCTTGTATGCACTTGGAAAATGCTGGTCTACAGACTTGGAGGTAAAAGCATTTTCATGATTTTTTGATGAGGCACCTCCTTGATGTACATTTTTATTATTTTGTTATGTACTTTGATGATATATATTAAGTACTAATCATGTTTGTAAGAATTCATACAATAAAATGGGACCCTGGGATAGTTTTTAGTCCCATTGATTTCAATTTTTTTGGGAAACAAGCAATATGGTGGATGGATTCCCCACTAGCAGGCCATCCGAGGATCTTCAAAAACCTATAGGAAAATAAGGTAAAGGTTCTATTTGAAGGGGCTGAAGGAATATGTTTAGAAGTATGTGAATGAATGTAAGGTATGTAAGAAAAAAAATTAGAACTCACATACCTACCTGGTTTATTACAACCATTTCCCATTCTAGAGTAAAAATGGTACAATATATGTGGAAATTGAACCCAGTGTTAGAACAATTACACTGACATCAATTGCCAATTACACATGCAACATTACTCACAAAAGAGACTGAATATGGAGTTGAAAACTAAACTATATTGAATAAGTGTACAATAGCCAAACCTTTGAAGTCATAGGCTGCCACAATAAATAATTACATGATGGATTTGAATGCATGAAGTTTCCATTCGAATCTAGTCAAAAGCAGGTTTACTAAATCTAAGCAAATACCCCATAGGTGCATAAAGCAGTTTCCAAAACTGTCAAGGAGCTCACGAATTGGAAAAATCAATTAGGTAAGATAAAAAGGTAATGGAAGGACAACTCAGACATGCTTTTCATAGGAGAAAATAGTGGAGGATGTGGAGGACAAAAAACAAGTTAACCTCACCTAGTCAAACTTTCTCAATTGCCTTAAAGCACTGAAAAAGCAGGCAATAAAGCAGAAAACGTAGACATGCACTAGGGAGGCCAGGAATAAAGCAGATTTGATTCCAGGAGGTTTCCCAAGTGCTCCATGACTCAAAATTATCAAGTTTGACCACTATGGATGTGTAGATGACAACTTGCATAAGGTGGAATATGGAAACTAGGCAAATAAGACAAAAATGGATTAATTAATGTCTAAGGTATCTAACTATGGGTTGATTATTCTAACACCCCCCTTAAGCCTGAATTATGAGTAATATATAAGAAAATTATAGGGCTTAGCAACAAGGCTTAGTCACCCTTTACATATTGCATCTCCATTTAACCAAGGAAAAAGGTAAAAAACCCAGTGGGAAAATCCTCCCTTAAACATGGACTATAAAACAAAATTTGGAAATCTTGTCATCACTCATGCTTCATAGCATGATCAGCAATACCTAGAAGTGATTTGAGATTGCTGAATGTCTTCTCACAAAATTCTTTGGTGAAGATATCATCTACTTGTTCTGAAGATGAATAGAAGAGTAGGTGAATGGTGCCATCATGCACAAGCTCTCTGATGTAGTGCATATGGATCTCAATGTGTTTGGTTCTCTGCTTCTGAACTAGATCATTGCAAATTTGAATGGTACTCTGATTATCACAGTAGATAGTAGTTGAGTATTCTAATTCGAAGCCACACTCTCCAAGTAACCCATGCAACCATAAACATTGAGTTGCTGCATTTACAACTCCTCTGTACTCTGCTTCTGTAGATGAGAGTGCAATGGCACTCTGTTTCTTGCTTGAGCAGCTGATTGGCCCTTCTGCAAGCATGAACACATATCCTGATGTTGAATTTCTGTCTGTGCTGTCACCTGCCCAATCACTGTCAGTAAA
Organism: Pseudotsuga menziesii; assembly: GCA_001517045.1. Lineage (NCBI taxonomy): Eukaryota > Viridiplantae > Streptophyta > Pinopsida > Pinales > Pinaceae > Pseudotsuga > Pseudotsuga menziesii. Next base: position 46,074 of record LPNX010152921.1, on the reverse strand, counting down.
CCCAATCAAATCAAGATCAAATTTATCTTTATAGAAGATCCAATGTGTCCTTGTTCCCTGAACAAAGTTAAGGATCATTTTGGCTGCTTTCCAATGGATCTCATGAGGCTGATCCATGTATATAGAAGCCACATTTACTGCATAATAAATATCAGGTCTAGTATGTGTAAGATACAACAAACATCCAATCAATTTCCTATACAGTGTATTGTTTACCATAGGTGAAGAATCATCTTCTTCAAGCTTCACTTTTGAAAGGAAAGGAGTCTTGCTTGGCTTGCAATCCTTCATTTTGAATTTGTTCAGAAAATACAAGGCATACTTGGAATAGTGCACCTTGATTCCAGATTTGGTTTGAGCAATCTCAAGCCCTAATAATTGGATCAAAAGCCCCAAATATGTCATGGAGAAGGCTTGGTTCATTGCACCCTTCAAGGAAGCAATTTCATCCTTTGAGCTTCCTGTAATGAGAAGGTCATCAACATATAACAAAATTATCATTAATAAACCATTAATCAACTTCAAATAGACATTTGCATCTGATTTGCATCGAAAAAAATTCAGTGATAGCAGAAAGCTATCAATCTTGGCATACCAAGCCCTGGGGGCTTGCTTAAGCCCATACAATGACTTCTTTATCCTGCACACAAGAGATGGGTTAGTAGAAAATTCTTGAGGCTTCTGCATGTATATATCTTCAATGAGATATCCATTCAAGAAGGAACACTTTACATCCATGTGATGTACCTCCCATTGCTTTGAAGCTGCAATGGCTAAGGCTAGCCTGGTGGAGTCCATCTTTGCCACTAGTGCAAAGGTCTCATTGCAATCTATGTGATGAAACTATGAGTAGCCCTTGGATAAAAATATTTCCTTATACTTCAGAGGTGAACCATCAGCAGCAAATTTTGTCTTGTACACTCACTTACAGTGAACTAGCTTCCTCCCTGGGGGAAGATCAACCAGCTCCCAAGTGTTGCTCTTCTGGAGTGAGCTGAACTCTTCCTTCATGGATTCTTGCCATATTGGATATTCTGTTGCATATTCATATGTCTGAGGATCTAATTCCACCATAAGATATAATTTCTCAGCAAACATAGGATCTTTCATGCATAGAGCACTCTCAAATTGAGATCTAGTCCTCCTAGGGTCATTAGGATTTCCAACTAGCTTTCAAACTGCATGAATGGTCTTGGCTGCACATTTTGGCCTTGTAGGTATGTTAGGATATGCAATAAAATCATCACTATCAGACATATCAGAATCAGCATGTTCAACTATCTCTTCACTTACATTCAGAGGTTCTGGTGGTGAAGAGGATTCTCCAACTTCCACTGCTGCTAGGGGTTCTTCTTGAAACTAAACACTCCTTTCAATTAAGGATTTTTTTGTGCTCAAATTGATCAGCTTGTACCCTTTTGAATCTTCATAGTACCCAACAAATAGACACTCTTGTCTTTGGGGCTGCAAAACCTTTCTCTTTTCTGTTGGAATTCTAGCCCAAGCCCTTGAGCCAAAAATCCTGAAATGGGTCACATCTGTCTTGTGCCCACTCCATGCTTCGAAAGGAGTCATACCATCAAGTTTTTTATGAGGCACCCTATTCTGTATATAGGCTGCATAGTTTATAGCTTCGGCCCAATACTTTGGTGGCAAATTCTTAGCCTCCATCATGCAGGTTGCCGTCTCTTTCAATGATCTGTTCTTCCTCTCTGCAACACCATTCTGCTGTGGTGTGTAAGGGATAGAATGTTGCATCTGAATACCTACATCTGCACAATATTGAATAAACTCAGACTTGACATACTCACCACCATTTTCAGATCTGAGGACCTTGAGTTTCCTCCCAGACTGGTTTTCAACCAAAGCCTTAAAGACTTTGAAGAGGCCAAAAACTTCATACTTGTGTTTCAGGAAGTAAACCCAGGAATACCTAGAAAATTCATATATGAAAGTCAATGCATATTTGGCCTGACTCATTGAAATATGAGGGAATGGACCAGCAACATCACTGTGGATCAACTCAAGAGGTGCAGAGGTTCTCTCATGACTAGCTCTCTCAAATTTATGCTCTGGGTGTTTTCCTAGGATGCAACCTTGACAAACTCCTTTGGAAAATTTTATCTTGGGTAACCCTATGACCATCTCTTTTTCACGAAGATCAGAAATATACTTGTAATTTAGGTGGCCAAATATTTCATGCCAAAGATTGCTTGCCTCATTAGCATGAATCAGAAGAGCAGAGGGGTTTGAGTAGGGTAGGAAGTGTGAGAACATCTATACCTTTGAAGTATGATTTGCAACTCCTTTTGCAATGACTTTACCACTTGAGATCTCTGTGATCTCAACTTCATCAGGGGAGAATATGACCTTCTTTGGAGACCCTGTGTGGGTCATATGATACACTGATAAGAGGTTAGAGGCAAGACCTAGAAAATACAACACATTCCTGAACTTACCATGATCAAGATCAATCCTCCCTTTGCCCAAAATTTCAGTGAGAGAGTCATCTCCCAGTACTATTGGTGGACCTTTCGACATGTCAAGTGAGGTGAATGCCTCCTTGGTCGAAACCATATGTCTTGAAGCTCCAGAATCAATGATGAAACTAGGTGAGCTTGATGTGCCAGCAACCAATGCATGAACTCTCTCTCTGTCTTCTGAACTTGATCCTCCTTCCTTCTTCTTTGAGCTGTCTGGAAGGGAGATGCCATTCTTCTCCAGGAGTTTGGTCAGCATGTCTATTTGCTTCTTCATGCAACAACTCTCAGAATGATTTCCCTTACTACAGTATGCGCACTTGCTCATTTCTCCTTTGTTTTTCTTCTACTGGTAGTTCTTCTTGGAACCTTGAGGCTCTTCCAGAGACTTGTTCTTGTCTCTCTTTTGCTCAGGTGGATTTTTATCTTTCTTTTTGCTTTTTGAATCCACCCTCGAATCTCCAGCAACCAGAGCTTGGTATTTGTATGGTTTGATGGTTCCCATCATCTCCAACTTATCTTGTTCTTGTGTGAGAGATTCCATGAAATCAAAGGCTAGGCATCTTCTAGGTTTGAGCTATCAACTTTGTGGCATAGAAGGTCAAAACAAACATTGAATAGTCATGGCCAAGCTTTGAGAGTATGCCCAATACTATCTGATCATCCTTCTTTTCAATCCCACATTGTTTTAGCTGCAAAACAAGTGCTTTGAACTTAGAAAAATAGAGTTGTAGGGATTCAAAGCTATTGGGACTCAGGGAGATCAGTTGATTTTCACTTTTATGTCCCCTCATCTCATCTGTCTTTCCAAAAATATCAGCAAGATTCTCCCATACTTCATTCAGTGATGTCAATCCATCAAGATGGAAAAGGAGGTCTCTGGATATACTTAGACACAAGAGACCATAGGCCTCATCCCTCCTGTTGTGCCATTTTATCTTCTCTGCAGTTGCATTGGGCTCTGCTTCTATTTCCATAGTCACTCTTTAGAGGCATTTCGCTATCAACAGTATCTCCATCTCTTCTTTCCATTCAAATAAATTAAATGGAGTCAAGATGATCTTCTGAGATTGATCCATAGCTCAGAAATTGTCCCGGCAGGCATTAGAATGCTCCCAGTCAATGATGTCGAACCTGCAAAACAAATTGGAAGGAGATAAATTGATCTAAAAAGGCTCTGATACCATGTGGAAATTGAACCCAGTGTTAGAACAATTACACTCACATCAATTGCCAATTACACATGCAAAATTACTCACAAAAGAGATTGAATATGGAGCTGAAAACTAAACTGTATTGAATAAGTGTACAATAGCCAACCCTATGAAGTCATAGGCTGCCAAAATAAATAATTACATGAGGGATTCAAATGCATGAACTTTTCATTCGAATCTAGTTAAAAGCAAGCTTACTAAACCTAAGCAAATCCCCCATAGGTGCATAAAGCAGTTTCCAAAACTGTCAAGGAGCTCACGAATTGGCAAAATCAATTAGGCAAGCTAAAAGGTAATGGAAGGAAAACTCATACATTCTTTTCATAGGAGAAAAGAGTGGAGGATGTGGAGGACAAAAAACAAGTTAACCTCACCTAGTCACAAACTTTCCCAATTTCCTTAAAGCACTGAAAAAGCAGGCAATAATGCAGAAAAAACAGACATGAGCTAGGGAGGCTAGGAATAAAGCAGATTTGATTCCAGGAGGATTCCCAAGCACTCCATGACTCAAAATTAGCAAGTTTGACCACTATGGATGTGCAGATGACAACTTGCATAAGGTGGAATATGGAAACTAGGCAAATAAGACAAAAATGGATTAATTAATGTCTAAGGTAGCTAACTATGGGTTGATTATTCTAACAATATATCGATGGATTTCATCACCGATTTTCTCAAATATTTGGGCAAGGATTGCATATATGTGTTACTATATAGGTTGACTAATTTTTATCATTTCTTTGATGTTACATCCTCTTTTAGTGCTGCACAAGTGGCTGACCTTTTTTTCAAAGAAATCTTTAGATTCCATGAGCTCCCCAAGATCATTGTGAGTGATAGAGATGGTAGATCTATGATTTATTTTTGGAAAGAATTTTTAAGATTGGTGGGAACTCATTTCACTCCAAGTACAAGATACCATCCCCAAAATGATGGTTAAACAGAGAGGTTGAATACATGGTCGGAAGGGTACCTCCGAAACTATGTGGGAGAACAGCAAAAATCTTGGACAAAATGGCTACACTTGGGTGTTTTTTTCTACAACACCACCTTTCACATGTCAATAGGGATGTCTCCTTTCATAGAATTATATGGTTATGATGCACTTAAATTTTATGATATGATATTTGGTGATAGTACAGCTCCAAAACCTAAACTTTGGGTGGAAGAAAGCCAAGAAATTTTAAATATTTTAAAAGACAATTTGGAGGTTGCCCAAAATAATAAAAAACAATATGCAGATAAACATAGAGAGGAAAGGACCTTTCAGGTTTATTATTTAGTTTATTTGAGGTTGAATCCATACAAACAAACATATCCCAAAAGGAATGGATCAGAAAATCTAAATCCAAGATACTATGGGCCCTACAAGGTAATCCAGAAGAATGGAGAAGTAACATATGAGTTGGAACTTCCGGAAGGGAATAAAATTCATAATGTATTTCATCTTTCTTGTCTCAAGAAAGATATTGGCTAGAAAATTGTCATTTCAAATACATTCCCTCCTTTGGATGATGAAGGACAACTAACACTTATTCCAGAAAAGGTTTTGAGGACAAGGGAGAGAATATTGAGGAGAAGAACAATCAAAGAATACTTGGTGCAATGCAAGGATCTACCAAGTGAAGATGACACAAGGGAAGAGGAGAATATTTTGCAGCATCCAAATATGAAATTTCTTGAGGACAAGCAATATTGGGTGGGGAGGACTGTAATTTCCACATTCAAATAATTGCATACCAAGAAAATTCCATCAATCCTACTAGTTCCCTAGGTGTTAGAATAATCAACCCATAGTTACCTACCTTAGACATTAATTAAATCATTTTTGTCTTATTACCTAGTCTCCTAGATTCCACTCTATGCTAGTTTCCTTCTACATGTCTTAGAAGTCAACACTTGCTAAAATTGAGTCATGGAGCGCTTTGGAAACCTCCTAGAAACCATATTTAGCATGTCTTCTTTATTCCAGATCCTCCAAAGGACATATCTGCTTTTTCTGAAAGGCTGTCTGTTTTATTGAGAATTAAGGCAAAAGGAAAAGCTACACTATGTGTAGTTGAATTGTTTTTTTCCCACATAATAATCCCTCCTTTTCTCCTAATAAAAGAATGTATGATTTTTCTTTCCATCCCTCATTAGCTTTCCTACTTGACTTAGCCAATTCATGATCATCTTGGTGGATTTGGAAACTACTTTATGCACATATGGGGGATTTGACTAGATTTAGTAAGCCTACTTTTTGACCTTTTCAAATGCCATCCTTATCCATTCAAATATATCATGTAATTATATATTGCAGCAACCTATTACTTCACAAGGTTGGCTATTGTACACTTATTCAATACAGATTATTGTTATGCTCCAATTTCAGTCTCCTTTGATGTTAATTTTGCATGTTTGATTAGCAATTTTGTGAGTGTAATTGTTCTATCTCTTAGGTTCAATTTCCACATGGTATTAGAGCCTTTGTATATTGATTTCTCTCCTTCCATATTACTATTGCAGGTTTGACATCTTGACTGGGAGCATATTCCACTGACTGAAGGGCATAGTTTCTGAGCTATGGACCAATCTCAGAAGATCATCTTGACTCCATTCAATTTCTTTGAGTGGAAAGCTAAGATGGATATATTGTTGAGAGTGAAAGGTATCTATAGGGTTACTATGGAAACTGAGGTAGAGCCCAATGCAGCTGTAGATAAAATCAAATGGCACAACAAGAGGGATGAGTCCTATGGTCTTTTTTGTCTGAGCATTTCAAGATACCTCCTCTTCCATCTTGATGGATTGAAATCAGATAATGAAGTGTGGGAGAATCTTGTAGATCTTTTTGGTAATACAGATGAGATGCAAGGACATCAAATCGAGAATGATCTGATATCCTTGAGTCCCAATAGCTTCAAATCCTTGCAACTCTATTTTTCCAAGTTTAAAGCCCTTGTTTTGCAGCTAAAATAGTGTGGGATTGAAAAGAAGGAAGAGCAACTAGTTTTGACCATACTATCAAAGCTTAGCCCTGACTATTTAGTGTTTTTTTCGACCTTCCATGCCACCAAGTTGACATCTTGAGCCTAGAAGATGCCTAAGCTTGCAAAATTCATGGAATCCCTCACACATGAACAAGATAAGTTGGTGATGATGGGAACCATCAAACCTTCCAAAGACCAATATTTGGTTGCTGGAGATTCAAGGGTGGCTTCAAAAAGTGATAAAAAAGATAAAAAGCCACCTGAGCAAAAGAGAGACAAGAACAAGTCTCAAGAGGAGCCCCAAGGTTCCAATAATAACTTCCAGAAGAAGAAGAACAAAGGAGAAATGAGTAAGTGTGCATACTACAGTAAGGGCTATCATCCTGAGAGCTCTTGTATGAAGAAAAAAATCGACATGTTGACCCAACTCCTGGAGAAGAATAACATCTCCCTTCCTGATTTCTCAAAGAAGAGGGTAGGAGGATCAAATTCAGAGGACAAAGAGAGATTACATTCCTTCGTTGCTGGCACATCAAGCTCACCTAGCTTCATCATAGACTTTGGAGCTTCTAGACATATGGTTTCGACAAAAGAGGCATTCTCATCTCTTGACATTTCGAAAGGTCCACCCATAGTTTTGGGAGATGACTCTGTCACTGACAGTTTGGGGAAAGGAAGGATTGATCTTGACCACGGTAAGTTCAATAATGTGTTGTATGTTCTAGGTCTTGCCTCTAATATCTTGTCAATGTATCAGATGTCTCACACTATTTCTCCAAACAAGGTCATCTTCTCCACTGATGATGGTGAAATCACTAAGATTTTGAATGGTAAAGTCATATCAAAAGGTGTTGTTGATCACACTTCGAAGGTATACATGTTTTCCCATTTTCTACCCTACTCAAACCCCTCTACTCTTCTGATTCATGCTAATGAGGAAAGCAAGATTTGGCATGAAATAGTTGGCCATCTTAACTACAAGTATATTTCTGATTTGAGTGAAAATTTATGGTCATAGAGTTACCAAAGATCAAGTTTTCCAAGGGATTCTGTCAAGGTTGTATCCTAGGAAGACACCCAAAGAAAAAATTTGAGAGAGCTAGTCATGAGAGAACCTTTGCACCTCTTGAGTTGATCCGTAGTGACATTTCTGGTCCATTTCCTCATATGTCCATGAGTCAAGCCAAATATGCACTCACCTTCATAGATTACTTTTCCAGGTATTGTTGGGTTTACTTCCTAAAGCATAAGTCTGATTTTTTGGACCTCTTCAAATTTTTTAAAGACTTGGTTGAAAACTAGTCTAGGAGGAAACTCAAGATCCTCAAATTTGACAATGGTTGTGAGTATGTCAATTCTAAGTTTATTTAGTATTGTAAATATGTAGTTATTCATATACAACATTCAATCCCTTACACACCACAGCAAAATGGTGTTGCTGAGAGAAAGAACAGGTCACTGAAGGAGATGGAAACCTGCATGATGGAGGCAAAGACTTTGCCACCAAATTTTGGGACGAGGCTATAAATTGTGCATACTACATCCAAAATAGGGTGCCTCATAAGTATCTTTATGGTATGACTTCTTCCGAAGCTTGGAGTGGGAACAAGCCAGATGTGACCCATTTCAGGATTTTTGGCTCAAAGGCTTGGGCTAGAATTCCAACTGAAAAGAGGAAGGCTTTGCAGCCCCAAATCCAAGAGTGCCTATTTGGTGGTTATTCTAAAGATTCAAAAGGGTACAATATAATCAAATTGAGCACTAACAAATCCTTCATTGAAATACGTTTTCAGTTCCAAGAAGAGCCTTTAGTAGCAGTCGAAGTTGGAGAGTCTTCTTCACCACCGGATCCATTGATTGTAAGTGGAGAGACTAATGAGTTTTCTGATTATGATATGTATGATAATTATGATTTTATTGTAGATACTGATAGTCCTAAAATACCAAAATGGACAGCAAATACCATTCATGCAGCTGGGGAACTAGTTGGAAATCCTAGTGACACTAGGAGAACTAGATCTCAGTTTGAGAGTGCCCTTTGTATGAAAGATCCTTTATTTGTTGAGAAGTGCTATATGATAGTTGAATAATATCCATAGAAATATGAATATGCAGCACATGATCCAATATGTAAAACAACCATGAAAGAAGAATTCAGCTCGCTCCAGAAGAACAACACTTGGAAACTGGTTGATCTTCCCTCCGGGAGGAAGATAGTTCAATGTAAGTGGGTTTTCAAGACTAATTTTGTTGCTGATGGTTCACCTTTGAAATATAAGGCAATATTGGTATCCAAGGGCTACTCACAACTACATGGCATTGACTACAATGAAACCTTTTCACTAGTGGCAAATATGGACTCCATAAGGCTAGCTTTAACAATTGCAGCTTCGAAGCAGTGGGAGGTACATCACATGGATGTGAAGTGTGCTTTCCTAAATGGAGATATCACTAAATATATTTACATGCAGAAACCTGAAGGGTTTGTTTCTAATCCATATTTAGTGTGCAGGTTAAATAAATCATTGTATGGGCTCAAGCAAGCCCCCAGGGATTGGTATGCCAAGATTGATGGATTTCTACTGTCATTGAGTTTTGTTCGATGAAAGTATGATCCTAATGTTTATTTGAAGTTGATTCATGGTTATTTGATTATTATTGTCTTGTATGTGGATGACCTTCTAATTACAGGAAGTTCAAAGAAAGAGATTTCCTCCTTGAAGGATGCAATGAACCATGCATTATCTATGACAGATTTAGGATTGTTGATCCAATTCTTGGGTCTCGAAATTCCTCAATCCCAACATGGAATCAAAGTAAATCAGTCCAAGTATGCATTAGATTTTCTGAACAAGTTCAACATGAAATATTGCAAGCCAAGCAAGACTCCCTTCCTTTCAGGAGTTAAGATTGAAGAAGCAGGTTCTTCTCCTATGTTAAATAATACACTATATAGGTAGTTGATTGGGTGTTTGCTTTATCTTACACACAATCGACCTGATATATATTATGCATTTAGTGTGGATTCAAGATACATGTATCATCCTCATGATATCCACTAGAGATTAGCCAAAAGGATCCTTAATTTTGTTCAACGAACAAGAACTCATGGGATCTTCTACAAAGCAAAATCTAATCCTAATTTGATTGGGTTTACTGATAGTGATTGGGAAGGTGACAAAACAGATTGAAAGTCAACATCAGGATATGTGTTCATGCTTTCAAAAGGACCAATTATCTGGTCAAGCAAGAATCATAGTTCCATAGCACTCTCATCTATAGAAGCAGAGTATAGAGGAGTTGTAAATGCAGCAACTCAATGTTTGTGGTTGTAGGGAATACTTGGACAATGTGGCTTTGAATCAAATTTTTCAACTATTATCTATTGTGATAATCAGAGCACCATTTAAATACACAATGATCCAGTTAAAGGACAATGAACCAAGCACATTGAGATCCACATGCACTACATCAGACAGCTTGTGCATGATGGTACCATTCATCTACTCTTCTGTGCATCTTCAGAACAAGTACCAGACATCTTCACCAAAGTTTTTTGTGAGAAGACATTCAGCAATCTCAAATCACTGCTAGGGATTTCTGATCATGCTATGAAGCATGATTGAGGAAAATATTTCCAATTTTGTTTTTTCCTGTTCATGTTTAAGGGAGGATTTCCCCACTGGGTTTTTGCCTCTTTCCTTGGTTGTATGGACAACAAGTATGTAAAGGGTGACTAAGCCTTGTTTCTAGGCCCTATAGTTTTCTGATATTTACTCATAAATTTAGGCTTAAGGGGGGGTTTTAGAATAATCAACCCATAGTTGCCTACCTTGTACATTAATTAAATCATTTTTGTCTTATTACCTAGTCTCCTAGATTCCACTCTATGCTAGTTTCCTTCCGCATGTCTTAGAAGTCAACACTTGCTAAAAATGAGTCATGGAGTGCTTGGGAAACCTCCCGGAAACCATATTTAGCATGTCTACTTTATTCCGGGTCCTCCAAATCACATATCTACTTTTTCTAAAAATCTGCCTATTTTATTGAGAATTAAGGCAAAAGGAAAAGCTAGACTAGGTGTAGTTGACTTGTTTTTTGCCCACGTCATCCTCCCTCATTTTCTCGTAATAAAAGCATGTATGAGTTGTCTTTCCATCCCTAATTAGATTTACTACTTTACTTAGCCAATATTTCATGAGCATATTGGTGGATTTGGAAACTTCCGATATGCACCTATGGGGGATTTGAAGAGATTTAGTAAGCCTACTTTTTGAACTTTTCGAATGAAATCCTTATGCATTCAAATATCTCATGTAATTATATATTGCAGCAACCTATTAATTCATAAGTTTGGCTATTGTACACTTATTCAATATAGATTAGTGATATGCTCCAATTTGAGTCTCCTTTGATGTTAATTTTGCATGTTTGATTAGCAATTTTGTGAGTGTAATTGTTCTATCTCTTGGGTTCAATTTCCACACTAGGTTGGGTGCAAACATTGGGAAGTTAATAAGGGAGCTAATAAATGGTGTTTCGACATTAGAAGGAATATTTTTTTATTTAATGGATTTAATTAGATGAATTTAGGTGTAAAATGTAATGTCTATAGATAATGGAGACACATGGAGACTGTGGGGCCCACTCAATCTAGAATTCCTATGTTAAATGGCATCCTCCTCTTGCAATCTCGAATCTATGGGAAGCCTAATTTTTTTGGATGGAATATAAGGTTAATATAATTTTCCATATAATTAATAGGTATAATCTGGGATGAATTATAACTTACATGGGGAGAGGAAGAGCCAAATGGGAGTTTCATGGACACTTGGCTAGATTCCCCTTACATTTATGACATCTATGATACCAATGATGGAGATTCTATTACAGTTATGAAACAAGTCAGATATGAATGCTGAAATATGAAATATATGACATGTCAGGCCTAAATAGAGCATCTTAGAGGGCGCTCATGGGAGTTGGAGAATTCCAATAGCCTCCTACTCGAATTTGGGAGAAGAGGGAAGGTGAAGAGAGAGGCCACATGGCATAGCATGAGTAGACACACCAGTTTGACTTTGATTTGGTATATGGGTGGATTTGGAAATTTAGGAGACCAATAATGTTTATCAAATGTAGGGATCATCAATGAGAAGGTTCTTTTGATCATTTTTGAAAAATGTTATTGTGAAGAGAGAGAGCTAGTGGATGACTAGTTCATGCCTTAGCCAATTTCGAGGGTGAAAGATTCCCCTCCTAGTTGGTTCTTAGAGAGGCCACATGGGTATTTCAAGGATATTAAATGGAGTCATAAGTTACAAGTTCAAGCTATAGAATATCATGGACATATCAAGTTTAGCTTATTCTTCCTTTCATCTCAAGTTTTCTCGCCTTATTTTAGCTCTATGGAGTGAGGTGCACTTGGTGATCTATTAATCTCTTTTAGGGAGCTTATATTGATCCATTTTTTTGTGTTCAGATTTAAATTATCTGATATTTAAGTTCAGAAATATATCAGGTGAAAAGGCCAATAAATCTCATGTATTATTGCTCAATAATGAAGAAACAATGCCATTTCCCCACTACCTTGTTGTACACTCTTGTAATCTTGATGGATTCGAATGGATGTATAAATTATTGATGAAATATGATTTAATGGAATTTAATTAAAGTATATTATTGGTTTCATATTAATTAACTGATAATTTTTGGACATTGGGTCAAATTTGATAGCAATTGGAGAAAACTACACCTCATTTCTCAAAGGGTCCAAAACTAGTTTTTTATATCTGATTGAAAGAAGTAATAAAATCCATGGGAGGTAGATTGGTTATGCATATGAGTCTATTATAATGTATCATACAAATCCCCTGCTTCAATTTAATAATTAGTGTGGTTTTTTTCATATTTGAGAAGCCATTTCTACCACTTGACCGGGGGGGATTTGAGCCCAAAATTGCCAGTAAAATCATCTATCTTGTTCAGAATTTAGTACAGAATTGAAAAAGTGATTGGAGGGTCATAATACATCTTTGAAAAAAATAAATAAGTTATTATATCATTCATGCACCTTCTCTAAATAATTGGGAGCAATTTGGCTGATTTGGAGACAAAGATACTAAAACTAGTCAAGAGCCAAAATTGTGAAAAAAAGTTGGAAAATTGGGCATTTTGGTAAAAAATTTAAAAAGGGACATTACAATTTTTGATTCAAATTATGATATAAATGATGAAAGGTTAGGTAAAACTTCATATGTTGGTATCTCTCTCTCCTAATATCCTACCCGCCGCACATNAATTTAAAAAGGGACATTACAATTTTTGATTCAAATTATGATATAAATGATGAAAGGTTAGGTAAAACTTCATATGTTGGTATCTCTCTCTCCTAATATCCTCCCCGCCGCACATATTGTATAATTCTTTCACATCTTCTCATAGAGAGTTCATACATTTGTTTCTACAATTTTCTAATGCTTCACCTGAGTTAGATGTACAAGAGATAACACTCCACCAACTCAAATTTACATGATTTGTTGGATTCATATAGTCATCTTTCGAAGACATGATGTTATATCGATGGTCCAAGTAATCACTTTGTCCTTCACTATGCACTTGTTCAGCATATCTATGTCCTTCCACCAGATCAATTGGCATGATCAATCTTATTTTAGAATATTCAAATGAAAATATTATTTGCTTAAAGTTTATGATGGTTTGATTATCTATTTTTCAGTCGATCCACAAAATTTCAAGATATGGGTTTGTATCATCAACAATGTTGATCACTTCAAAATGTGCATATGTTCTTAGGCCCTCTACCTCGACGGGTACTTGAGTCAGTCGACCTAGGACCTTTGACTAATTTGCTAGTCTGAGATGAATGTGAGACTAATCTAGTCGCAGGTTTCCCATGCTTTCTCATGTTTTTCTTGTCAAATCATTAACATAAGATCCCATATATAAAATGATATAATCCATATCATAATCTGCAATTTGTGCGATCATTCGTAATTCACAACCACTCTTTGACCTTTTTCCCACCTAGTTGAATCTTCTTTCTTTTTGGCTCTATTCCTAAGTTTCTTCTATCAGCACTATCAATTCCACGACAACATCTTTATCATGGCTTAATGATAAGAAAATTTTGGAAAACTCTTTAAGTTTACTAACATTTCCCATCGGTTGCTCTCATAATAGTTGGTCAAATGTCTCGGGAATTTGCATTATTGGCCTTCCAGATGTTAACTCTTAATTCTTGTCGACAAATTTTAGTTGCATGTCCAAGAATACTTCCTTTTATTTCTATACGTACAAGAACGGTAATTTATTTTTTTCCATTGGTCACACCTGCGGTTGTCCATGTTGCATATCTGGATATGCTCCACTTGCAACACCTCCTCTTATTAGGACAACAATGTTTGCTTCTCTTTGCTCAAAAAAAATCATTTGGATGTTCTGGTTAGGATTTGGGTTGCGGTATTTGGATTTCCCATCGTTTGATCCCACCACTTCATAATCAATTGTGGACATTATTTAGAACTATGGTCAAATAATTTACAATACTAACATCCATTTGTGGGACTCACACAATATCAAGCAAAGTGTCCTAGTTTTCCATAGTTATAACATATGACTTGGCTTCTTCCTCAAACAAATCCTCCTCCCACTTGTTTTTGTTTTATTCACCCCTAAAACTTTCCATCCCCCCCTGGGTTGAGGGTATTTTTGTTGCATTGGCTACTGATTTTGTTGATATTGTAGATGAGGATACTACGGTTGTTGATATTGAACAAATGGATATTGAGCATGTTTATATTTATCTTGTGCTCACTCAGATTTCATATTCTCATCATTCTTCATAAAGTAGGTATCCATTGTCTTCTCTTTCAACAGCTGAAATGCTTTGCAATGTTTCTCATCATGTCCTATAGATTTACAAAATTTACAATACAGACCAATCAATGTACTTACAATATTCTGCAAGTAAAAGCACTATTCTGATGAATCGCTTCGAGTCCAACATATCGTACACCAAGGAATCCCTTGGGTATTTATCAGGTTTGATGCTTCCTCTGCGACATAATTTATGAGCTCTAGGAAATTATATTTATGGTGCCCCTCTGTTATGCACCATGTACACCATAGTTCTTCCTGAATCTCTTTACCCTTCTTAATGTCTTGGATTTGCAGCATAATGCTAGATAGCTTTGAGTGTTTTCATCATTCTTGCACATGTTTATCCAATCAGTGAGGACTCTAACTTCATGGTTGTCTCCAGAGCTTCAGTCCACGACACTATTTTTTGTTTCATTAATGGGATTCACATGTGCAGAAACAACGTGACAATGAACCATTTCTTTTTTTGTATGCCCGACATCTAAAAACTTACTTTGCCCATCAAGGTCTTAAATATTTTGTCAAAGTCCTAGACAAACTCTGTAGGTAACTCCTTAATTTCTTTAATTTTTGAGATGCCCTAAGAATAAGATTTCACCATTCCCAACTCATCTATCATTCCAACTCAAATTTGGTCAAGTGTTTTCTGCACAACTCCCACTAAAACTATATAAAACTTCATATACCAATCTAGCGCGCAACCTCTCAGTTAGATTTTTTAGATATTATTAGCTTAATTAGGATTCTTTTCTTAAAGAATAACAATTACAACTAGATGGATAATATATAGCAGATACATAAGACATAGATATTTTCACCGGGGAAACCATAAAGGAGAAAACCCTGAAAACTTCCTCAATAGTATAGTCACAAAGACTATGTAATAAGATGATTAATCCTAGTAACATGAAATATTCAGCATCTTTCTATCTCTCCTCCCTTGTCTCTGTCTCTTTCATGTGAAATTGAGTTGGTGGGTGTTATGTCTAAATTAGGGAGGGTGCCTCCCTATTTATACTAGTAAAGTGATAGGCCTTTTATATAATTGAGCCTACCAGTTTCATTAAGAGGGTCAAGTTCTCCTAGAGAGACTCCAAATAAACATTACATGATGTCACACTAGGGACTATTACCTTGAATGACAACAAAGGTTGTACCTCAAGGTCTAGAGACAATAAATACATCCGGCAAGAAGGAAAACAAATATCCAATGGGGGTACAAAAACATACAATGATAATATACATCGGAGTATCTTTTGAAGTTACAAATACATCAGCACTCCCTCTTAAGAAGGAACGTATTCTCTCTCTTATGTAGTCATCAACACATCTTGGTAATGTCTTCATCATGGATACATCATCATGGAGTCATATAGTCATCATCATAGTTGCTACCATAATCATCTTATTATCAATCATTGAATGGTTCTATCTGTCATCAAAAGTTTTTACAGGGCCAACCCTTTTTCATGCTGGGTGTAAGCCTAGTCCTCATCCACGTATTCATCACATATTTGAGAAATACATCTTGTAGGGACTGTCAAGGACCTTATTTACATTTCCATGAAAATAACCAACATCTTCTACCTTTATCTCTTCGTATCCAGATCATCTATTTTTTCCTTCACAAAGCAAAACAGAGCACATAGAGCATCCATGGTCAACTTGCATTCTACAAATAAAGGAGAGCCTCCTAGGTGCACCTCACATGCTTCATGGCCTAATCATTTAAACATGGGAACACACACATATAGAGCTATATATGTAAGGAATGATTATGACCAAACAACCTTCTACATCAAGACTTTTATGTTCTAGGTCAACCTCAAGCACTTATTACATCTGAAAAACCTACATCCAGGATATTTTCCTTTTATACAACCTTTGGGCCATATTACATCCCATTAACCTAGATACCACTCCAAAAATCCTTTTGCACTCTAGTAAACCACATGAATTATTAAATTCAATTAATATACGTACCATGCCAGGGCTCATATTTACACTCGAATAACCTGTCTCAGGACTGATTACTTCCAAGCATAACCTCCGATCATTGCCAAGACTGATTACATCTGAGGACAACCTACATGACTTATAACATCCTTCTTCACCAAGAATTTTTTCGCTCGTACAATCTGTCTCATTTCCCATGTGAGATATTATGCATCCGTTATTTCTATAAGCATAGAAACATATCACGACTGATTACATCCAAGGATAACCTGCGAGCTTTGCCAGAACTTATTACATCAAAGGTAAAACTACATGAGTGATTATGTCTACGAAACCTATGATATTGGCCAATATTTTACTCTCAAACAACTTGCCTCTCCAGCTATGCTAGATCACATCACTCCCTCTTTTGAGAGGTATCGTTCTGGATCACACCAACTCTTTCACTGTAGTACTCAAACTTCACTCTGACTTGAGGCTTGGTCAACACATAGTCTATATACTCATCCATTTCCATGTACTAGAGCTTCATTCCTCATATGTACACCATATCCCTGATATATTTGAACTTGATCTCGATGTGCTTCAACTTGTCATGGAATACAGGGTTTTCTGAAAACTGCAAGCAAATATGATTGTTACAGAAGATACAAGTCACATCCAACTGGATATCAAACAAGTCAGGAGTTAGCTTTCAAATATAAAATTCCTCACAACTATCCAAGAAAGATACATCATACTCTTCCTCGCTTATACTCATCCCCATGCATGATTTCTTCATGCTAAATCAAGAGATAATTCCAGATCCCAAACTAAAGAAATAACCTGAGGTGCTCTTCTTGTTAGCAACGCTACCTGCCCAATTTGAATCAACATAATCATGTAGCTGGTTAATATTTTGATTCACATAATATTTGAGCCCATAACCCATTATACCTTTCAGATACCTCATTACATGCTTTGCAGCTACCAAGTGAACATGTCCTAGATCCATCAAGAAATGGCTCTGGGTGTTCACTCCAAATCATAACTTTGGCCTCGTATTCATGAGGTACATCAATGAGACAATAATCTAACGATACTTTGTGGAATCTAGTGTCTCATATGAAGCATCACTCAGAAGATTCAGGTTAGATTCCATAGGTGTGGATATTTGCTTACAGTCCAAAATTTAGAATCTCTTCAGAATCTCAGCTTCATACTTTCCTTGACCAAGGAAGGTCTCATATGCACTCTACCACACCTCCATGCCTAATAAGTAGTGCATCATACATAGTTATTTCATCTTGAAATCTATAGAAAGTATCCTCCTTGCATCTTTAATGAGTTCCTCTTCACCTATCAGAAACAAGTCATCGACATATAGCAAGAGCATCATTGGTCTATTGTATTCAATATTGAAGTAAGAGTTGGAATCCAATTTACTCTTGGTAAATTCTAAACTCATCAGGAATCTATCCATCCTTTCATACCATGTCCTTTGTGCTTGTTTCAATCCATAAAAGTCCTTCTTCAATTTGCACACATGGGTCAACCTATCATGTGTCTTAAATCCCAGCTGCGGTTCCACGTACACTTCCTCCTCAACTACACCATTCAAGAAAGCTACGTTGACATCCATTTGGTGTATATTCCATTTCATAATTGTTCCCAATACAAGTATGGTCCTAATGGAAGTGTACCTCTCCACGAGTGCAAATGGATCTTCGTAGTCTATGCCTTCTTCCTATAACAAGCCTCATGCTACAAACCTTGCCTTTTATTTCTCAATGCTTCCATTTGCAGCATGCTTGATCATGTGGATCCACTTTGAAGTCACGACAAACTTATTTTTCAATATCGAAACTATCTCTACGACATCATTCTTCATGATTGATTGATATTCGTTGATCATAGGATCCTTCCATTATTTATTTTCTACAGCCTCTTCATAGGTGGAAGGTTCTTTGTCAATGATGTCACATAGTAGAGCCCCATAGCTATTACAGAGATTTTCCCTTTTTCTCTCTATATATGTATTCCTTCTGGAATTCCACACCTTTCTGCTTCTCATTTGAAATCCCATGACCATTATAGTTTCATCTTGTGGGAGTCCTTCTCAAGGAATGTCTCCACCATATTTTTTGGTTCTTACATGTCATGATCTTCATGGTGTTTTGGAATTTATTCTCTGATTTCCATTTTTTGGGCTCTCATATATTCAAGTTCCTCGAACTCTTGAATAGGTGTCCTCCTGGATCTAGATAATTCCAAGTATTCATCAAAGGTTACATCTCTACTAATGTCAACATTCTTGAATCATGGGAAGTATATACGGTAGGTCTTTGATGTATCATTGTATCCCATGAATATACCCTTCTTCCCAGAAGGATCGAGATTGCTCCTTTACTCCTTTGGGATATTTATGTACACCAAGAAACCCAATATTCTAAGATGCAATAATTTTAGTTCCTCTCCTAAGAAATTTTCTTCCAGAGTCTTGTTTTCAAGTACTCGATCAGGCATATAGTTTTGTACATACACATATGTCCTTACTTCCTCCACCCAAAGGTGAATAGGAAGATCTAGGGCATGTAGCATTGCTTTTGTTGCTTCCATTGTGGGTTGGATATTTTTTTCTGCAACCCCATTCTACTGAGGATTTTATGGATTTCACAAATCCCTCTTAATCCCAGACTCTCTGCAGATTTCCTTGAATTCTTCTGAGGTGAATGATCTTCCCTTATCTGACCATAGAGTCTTGATGTTCCTATAATTTTGGTTCTCGACCAAGGATTTATATTCCTTGAAGTTACTAAAAACTTCGTTTTTCTCTTTCAAGAAATATATCCAAGTATTACGCGAAAAATCATCTATAAAGGAAACATAGTACACATACTCCCTTAATAAAATAGAATACATGGGTCCACATACATCCTAGTTTACTTTCTCTAGTGTTCCTTTGGAATTTATCTCATTGGTAGGAAATGTCTTCTTCACATTCTTTCCTTGCGAAGATCCTTTGCAAATTCCTTCATGCTTTTCTTGGATCTCTGGTAGTCCAGATACTGCTTTTCTTTTCATCGGTAGTTCTCTATAGTGCACATGTGAAAGCTTTATGTTCCACAACTCACTTGGTTCAATTGACTCATGAACTAGTGGCTTTTAAATTTGTCCCTTTAGCTTGTACATTCCTCCGTCTTCTTCTCCAATCATTGTTGCATCCTCTTTTGTATTCCCTATGGGACAAATCAGAGCTTGTCCATCAATAAAAGAAACTCTCATACCCTTTTCATCTAGTGCAGAGATGGAGATAATATTATTCTTCAATTGTGGAGCATATACCACATCCTTCATATTTAGGGATTTCCCAGATTTAAGCTTGTATGAAGCTTCTCCACTCCCTTTTATGGGATATTCGTAATCATCCCCAAGTTTCACCTTGTGATGTGAGCCATTTTCATACATATTAACAAATGATTCCTTGTATCTCGTCATGTGTTTAGAAGCTCGAATATCTATAATCCAATCATTGCATCCGTGTGAGGTAGTGCTAGTAACTGTAGAGAATAAAACATAGCCTTTAACTGAATCATCCTTCTCTCTTCTAAATATTTTGTTTGTTGGTTCATCGTCTTCGGCAACATGAGCATGGTGTATCCTTTTCCTGATGGGACAATCTCTTGCAAAGTGTACCTATTGATCACAAGTATAACATTGAACATTTGAAGGATCTCTCTTGGTATTATTTTGTTTCTTGTCCTTCTTCTTGTTGTAATGAAATTTCTCCTTCTTCTCCTTCCTCTTAAAGTTATTCCTAGTGTGAACTGTGATCTTGATATTCAGTTTCTCCCATATTCTCTTCTCTTGTCACATGTTGACTTTCATCTTGTTCACATTCTTCTTGGACTCTGCTAAAATATATCATCCTCCTTATTGCACAAATTCCTTGAATGAATGAGTTCCTTGATCTATGGAGACCATTCAAGGTAGTCATTACAATTTCTGCTTCTTCGACATTCTCTTCAACTGCTTCAAGTTGTTCTCTGATTTGAGAAACCCTTGTGAAGTAAGGATGTATAGTTTCAGAGTTCTATATATTCACACTCTTCATATCGTTCCTCAAAGTGAACTTCTGGTTGATGTTCTTTCCTTCAAACATCTTTGTCAAATCATCATATACTTCCTTCGGTGTCTTCAATGAAGACACATGGGGAATGAGGTGATCCTTAATATAGTCTACAATGATTCTCTTATCCTTAGACATACTTCTCTTATGATCATACTTAGCATCATCCCCCTTTGGTTCTGGAACTTCTTCAGTGATGTACCGATCCAAATAATTTTCTTCAATGATCAGTGAGTTTCTGTACTTCCATGCTCAAAATTTATTAGCCCCTCCAATCCTTCCCTCAAGCTGAGTATGGTGAGTCATATTTTCAAATGATAACCTCAAATAGAAATATAAAAGATTTAGATCTTACCAATTTAAGGTGTCTGACCTGGTTCCAGAGTTGGCTCACCTAGGGATTGTGAGTGAAAGCCTAATTTTCCAAACTTGGAGTTTAGGAATTATTTTTGGAATGAAATATGCACCTCCTTGAGGAAATTTACTCAGCAAGGTAACATTATGGAGACTGAGGTGGGAAGCCTCTAAAACTTGATTCCCTAGTTTCTCTCGACACTAGTGACAGGGTCAAAAATGAAACTTCTTCAACTTTTAAACTCCCTCCACCAAAATATGCGCCCTACAGAGGCAAGTTATCCTAGCCCTCTTTTCTTGATTATATGTGGAGAGAACACCTTAAACAAGGAATCCCTAGTTTCCTCGGATTCATAGTTCCTTCCATTAGAGAGGCTATGATACCATGTTAGTTTTTCTATATCTTATTAACTTAATTAGCATCTTTGTCTGAAATAATAACAAGTACATCTAGATTCATAAGATATAATAGATACACAATACACAACAATTTTCATTGGGGAAACCATAAAGGAGAAAATTCCACAAACTTCCTCAGAATAGTACAATCACAAAGACTATGTCATAAGATAATCAATCCTAGTAATAAGAAGTATTCAACATTTATCTATCTCTCATCCCTTTTCTCTCTCTCTCTCTCATGCGAACTTGAGTGAGTGTGTGGTATGTATAAAGGAGGGAGGGTGCCACCCTATTTAGACTAATCAAGTGACTCACCTTCTACATGACTGGGTTGACTTGTTTTACTAATAGGGCCAAATTATCCTAGAGAGACTCCAAATACACATTAAATTATGTCACACTAGGGACTATTGCCCCGATTTATAATAGAGGCTGTACCTCAATGTCTAGACATAATAAAGACATATCATAAGTAGGAAAAGACAGCTCCAATGGAGTTAGAACAACATAAAATGATAATATACATCAGAATATATTTTGAAGTTACAAATATATCAACACTCTCAAGGTTGTATTCGGTTTCGATTTCTTTATCGCTTCATCTTGGACCTGTCGCATGGTCCATACAACTTTACCTGAGAAACCAATGTTGCTATAGATCTTCTAAACCATTTCCATTAAATATTAACAAATTAATATCAGTCCAAGCCATTATGTTAACTGTTGGTATGCTTGGAAAAAATGTTTGACTAGTCAGACTCCCTTGTCCAATATTCACAATGTTAGTGCTACTAGTATTTAAAAAACCACTTGGAGATGAGTTTCTAGATCTTACCTTTGGCGATATGTGTGGCGTTGTATGGGTATCATACTCGTTCTCTAGGCATGGAGATTTTTCTTCTTATTCCTCTTTGGACATCGACTCATATTCCTATTCTTCATCGCAAGAATCTTCGTCAATGTGTGACGTGAGCTCGTAGTCTTCTCCTCTAGTTGTACTACAACTTCCTCTTCGTGTCACAGTATTTGTTCTCTTTCCTAACTGAAATCATCTTTGACTTCTCAAATATCCAACCTCTAGTTGATTTCCACTATCATCAAGGAACATTTCAACTTAGTTTTCTCCATTTTTCACAAACTTTGTTTCCAAAATATCCATTTTTTGTTTACAGTTCTTCAAATTGTCACATTCTCAGGATTCATTTTTCCCATACAAGAATCTTTATCCAAGTTTTCAAATATGACAAGTATCTTCCTTGGGGTCCTTGTGAAAATTTTCTTTCCTTCTCACTATATGAGGTTATCATTTCAACAACAAACTTAGTAATATAAACTTGCAAAATACTATCTACCCAAAAATCAACAGCCCTCGACACAGGGTTGCTAGCAGTCTTCAGCCGCTGAATCAACTGAGGATTCCACTCTATCGACTCTCCTCCTTGAAAATTTATTTGTTGGGTCGCTAACCTCGATAACCACTCATGCAACACAATAGGAAACTCATAAAATAAATTCTCATGAATATTCGTATAAAGGTATCAACACAACCACTCTATTGAATTCAACTAAGATCCTTTACTCTTTTCTTGTGCAAATTTTAATGATTTAAAATCCACCCAATCTTGGAATTCACACTTCTTCGGAAGCCATAACATATCCCTCACAATAATGACTCATAGTCGCGTCAACATAACCATTTATTGGCATTTCTTATCTATGTTCTTCGACCTAGGTGCAGTCCCTTCTTTGCGCACAACAAAACCCAAGGTATCGGCATGACAGAGCAAGGATCAGTCAGCAACACCTATGACACATATGCAGTCTCACGTGAGATATATCTCTTATTGGTAACTGTTAGAACTAGGTTTTTGCAATTGGGTGGGGGGTTTCTCTTCCCTTGGAATTTACCAAGGCACTCAACCGAAGCCTGGGGGTGGTTACTTATAATGATTATGCACAGTTAATATGTGAATCTATTCAGCCGTCAACAAATACTACAACAGTAAATATCATGGAGTATAGGAGATTTCTACTACCATGGTGTGACAGATGCATATGAATAAATTGTAATCAAATACATAAACATTCACTCATAGCAACATACATGCACCACAAACATTTATCAATTATACATTCGACATATTATTTAACCTGGAAACCCAAACAAGAAAAAGCATTAAGGCGATCTTTATATGGCATGAGAAATATATGGCACCTATTTTTCTGTGCATTGGGATACAGACTCTGTTCTATAATTTCTTCTCCTATCTATGTAGACTTCTCTCTCCTCTCATGCTCTTTGGTCTTGTATCAGAGGTTATGTTCTACTTGACACTAATGTTGATTCGCACACATCCTGGATCGAATCAAATTCATTTAGAACTCTACGACTCTTGACTATTCTAATATTCTACTCTACTGTTGATTTGCACACAATCTGGATCAACTTGATCTTCTCCACAACTCTGCACACTTAGCTGCATAATTCTTTGACTCTTTACCAAGGAACTAGCTAACTCTCTACTAACAGACTAGCTAGACAACAACAATAAATCACTAAGCAACTAAAGAAACTTGACCTTCCTCAGGCTAACAAAGTGTAACTAATCCAAAAGTGAGTAACCCACACACAACCTTGACTCTTCCTTCTTATAGACTCTTACATGTTGCTTTCAGCCGACTTCATATAGTTATCCAACAGGCTGTCATTCCTATTCTAGCAACACATGTTAGTAGGAACTATTATGCTACATCGACTGACTCTAGCTGACCTCATACCCACTATCTTTCCGAACTGTCACTTTCCAGCTGTTGCATCGTTGCACACCTTCTTACATGGTTTCCTATGTCAAAACTCGTCTTGCCACATATTTTCCTTCTCCTGTGACTTCTCTTCTTTCATAAATTATTCTATTTCCTCGATTGTTGTTATTTCGTGAACTCCTCTTATGTCACGAATTATTCTTCTTATGTTGTAAATTCATCTTGTGTCACAATTTCCTCTTGTGTCGCAACTTCATTCTTCTGTCACAATATTTTTCTATTGTGATCTCTACTTCTATCTACTCTTTCTTCCCTGGCTGCTTATGTCACAACTCCTTCTTCCTTCTTCCTCTTCTTCTGTCGCAACTTCCTTCTTCCTTTCTATGACCTAACTCTTTTCATACTTAGTGAGAATTCCAATTGAATGCTTCCTAACTTCCCCTAGTGCCAACAAAGATGCAGCATTAGGAAAAAGGAAGGCGAGCCTAGATCTTTCTTAAGAAATCTTCGCAATAAGGGAGAAATGGAGGAAGTATCTACAAAGATAGGAACCATCTCCATGAATATTGATTTCGTGAAGCAGTTGTGAGCACTTTACCATACAGAAGGGATGGAAACCCATTCTTCAAACAGATAAGTACTTAACATAATTCTTCCATTGTAATTTATTTATAAATTGATCTTCTACTCATCATTTAAAGAGGTCCGTTTTCTTTGAAAATAAAGGGTAAAATTCCCTTTGGTTGTATCTTGTCATAGAAACATTGAATTATATGCGAGTGTAACACCCCGGTTTTGACCCCGTTTTCATGATGTATATTTTGTAATTAATCATGGTGAGGAGCTAAAGGCAAAAGCCCCACCATCGATTTGGTTGTGTATGTTTCGGATATGGGGATAGTTGCCGATGGTATGTCGTGCTATCAGGCACATTATAATTCGGCATCATGTAAACATGCACATCAATTAAAAATAAACCACAACCAGCTACGACAGTGCAACGTTGAATGAAAAGGGCATGATTCCAAAGGATAAGAGGTGCGGGATGTCAAACCTTGGTCTATGGGGGGGGAAACCCATATGTTGCCACCTTGTTTGATTTGCCATCTTCCCTTGTCAAACACTTTATTGTTTTGGTTGAGTTAATTGGGGGACAGTTATTGCATGAGGAAACATGGGCATGGAGAGGTGTCGGTTTTGGCAGGCTGCTATTAGTTCGAACGGTACGCATGCCCAGTGGCAGAACCATCGTTTCTCTCACGCCTAGTTTCCACTCTTCCCACCGCTTCAGTTCTTCCTCGCGCATGCCTAGTCTTCACCTCCACCGCCATTCTCTTCATGGTCTATTCATTCCTCATGTTGGTCGGTTGATTCGCGCACACAGGCTGGGATCCTCACACAGAGAGGCATTCAGTTCCTCCTCGCACACCAGTCGTGGCTCTTCTTTAGGTTGTGCATGCAGTGAGCAGGTGAAACGGCCTCAAGGGCACGATTTCTGCTTGTTGTTTGTTTCACCCGTGTAATTGGGTCATTGTTGTTCTTCCCACGATGTTTGGGTGCTGCTGAGAGTCCAACGTCCTTCTTCCATTTCGGACGGTGTGTGTGTTTCCTTCTCCCTCTTTGGACTGTGTCTTTTCCTTTGCGCATAGGTTGCCATAGTTTTCAGCGTGTGCTGTGGGATCTTGGGTGTGGGACAACTGTTTATTTCCCCATCTATTGGCTGCATCTTCTTCCCTGCTTTGGGACTGTGTATAGCTGCCATCATTTTCATTGTAAGTTGTGGTCTGCGTTTGAGTTTCCCATGGCTATGCCAGGAGTACTATTATTTATCCGTTGTGGGCTGTGGATTGTTGCCATTTTTCATTGTGAGTTGGGCTGTTGATGTTCCCTAGTTTTGGATTGTTGATGCACCCTAGGTTTGGGTTGTTGTTGAGTTGTTTTGGCCACGCTAGGTCCAAGAACAACTCTGAGTTGTCTTGTGGCTGGAGCTTTGTTTTGTGTTTGGTTGGGATTGTCAACCGATCGTCTTTGTTGTCTTCACAGGGCTGTGAAGGGGTTGTTTTGCTGCGAGATGCAGTGGTTGGTCTTCGGACTGTTGTGAGTGGGATTAGAGGCTGGGTATGCTTGAGAAGGCTGGTGTTGTGGCCCCCAGGCTAGCATTAGCCTTTCCTATCTCCTTGATGACCCGGTAAATCCCAACTGTGTTGGTTGGCTACCTTGTGAACCTTGGGTATGTGTAAGCCTGTTTGTTCCCTTATTCCTTGAGGAGTCATGCCCATCTTGGGGGTGGCAGCATGGCTGAGAGATTGATGAGCACGCTGGCATATGGTTGGGTGGAATGTTGTAGCGACGTAGCTGGTTGCGGATGAGTTCTACATCAAAATATAAGTGCTATTGACTATTTCATCTCTGCAATTTAATCTACTATTTGAATTATGATGAACATGTTAAATGTTGGAATGTGTGTGTGTTTGCTTCCACTGTATGCTGATGGATTATGAATCCTTTGTATGATGGAATGCATCTTAGTATGCATTGTGTTTAAGCTTGTTTTTAATTTCAGCATTGTTGATTGTTTATGTTCATGGGGCTGTTTGCCCGTATGCATGTGGTGTTCGTCCCGTCCTCTTTGTCGGTATGAGGGTTAGGGACGTGACAGCGTAGTATCAGAGCTCAGGTTGCAGCATGGGCCTGAATGGACTACCAAGATGCAGTGACATAAGGTAGAATTACCTTCTCTGTCCAGCAGAGATCAGCACTGAGAATTCAAGAAAATTGCCTAAGTGTTTGAACAGTGATCGGAACACTTAGCGGTTCGGACTTCCGATGTAGCAGAAGGGCCAGTGGAAAAGACTTCCGTTGTAGCGGAAGGGTTAGGCGAAAGCGGGCCCGACGAAGCAGTTTGAAGGAAAAATCGCGGGAAATTTTCTAAGTGTTCGGTGCCCATCGAAAGTAGGAAGTTGTTCGAGCGTCCACCGTTGCGAATGGAAAAGCAACTACGCGTCCGACAGGTAAGTTCTACGACCGCCGACGCCATGAAGAAGTTTGAAAATTTGGTTGAGTGTTAAAATCGTCGGCTATCAGAAGAAAATATTTGTTCGCCCGTCCGCCATTGCAGAAGTCAAAGTCACTAGAAATCCGATGAGAAAGGACTTTCGATGCCGGTCAAAGAATTAGTTCATCGATCGGAAGAAAATAGGGGTTTGATGTTTCGCCATTGCGGAAGACAAAGGCACTAGCCTGCCGATGAGAAAAGACCGCCGATGCCGATCGGGCCATGCCATAGTAGATTTGGCTGCCGATCGGGAGAAGATCGAGGATGTTGGGCCGTCATTGCGGCTACTGAAGAAATGGTTTTTCCGATGAAAGAAAGATGATGGAGCTGATCAAGTGGTGAAAGGGAAGGATAAAGGAAAATTTTCAAAATTTTCAAAAAAATTTCTAAGTCCGAAACTCATCTGCCATCGGCAAAGATTAGTGGATTGAACATCCGCCGTTGCGGCTGTCCAATGGACTAGCCTTCCGAAGGTTAGTGGGTCCGATCACCGATGAGGAGGAAGGTTGATCGGATGAAGTTAGTGGATGTGGAAGCCGCGGTCGCAGAAATGAAAGGGTATTGAGAGCCGATGCCGTTGGGTGAAGTAAGCTGAGAAAGAGGAAAATTCGAAAATATTCTAAGTGTTGGAAGTCATCGGAAGACATTAGCTGTTTCAGCAGTCGATACATCGGCTCAGTTAGTGGTTTTGACTTCTGATACGTCGAATCAGTTAGCCAAAGAGACTTTCGATGCCGTCAATGGAAGAAAGAAGAAAAAGAAGAAAATTTTTCTAAGTAAAGAAACGTCGGAAAACTTTAGAAGATTGGACTGCCGACGCGTCGAAAGCCAAAGGAAGATCGGCCCGACAAGTCGAAAAGATTTAGTTGTTTCAATTGCTGATGCTAGTGCTTAGCTGATCCGATTTTCGATGGACAGCGGAGAAGCTAGTGGTTTGGGGATCCGAAACAGCGGAAGAAGTTAGCTTTTTGAGGATCCGAAACTGCGGAAGGAGTAGTTGTTTTGACAGCCGATACGTTGGACTGACAGAGGAAAGGAGAGCCGATTCTGCAGAGGAAAATTTGAGTTTTTCAAATGGGATTTTCCAACGGATTTCCACTGTTTTTAGTGGGATTTTCAGCTGCCTTTCAGTGGTTTACAGGTGGCTTAAATTGGCAGTGGTGTGTAAAAATGCCTATATTTGGTGATAGTCTTCATTTTTAGAAGTGGTGTGGCTTTCACACCCGAGGTCGGAATGAAGCATGTGGATAGGCGTTGGAAAGCTTATCCAATAGGGAACAAGGGTAAGTCACCAGAATCTGAGCATGGAGCAGCAAAGTGCTAATGACGGCTGCTGCTATCAAAAGAACAAATCTGGACAATTACATGCCCATAGGTAGCAAGGATTATGAAGGCTAATCAACTGTTGTGTGGAAGAGGAATTCCATGCAAGAATGAAAGACTTGAAAAGGGAGGTTTCCTTAAAACCTTATCTTGTCGATTATAACTACATTTCCTAAGTTTTATGCTTGAAATGTATGATAATATGTTGGTATGAACCACTAATGATAATCATTGCTTTGATGTTGGCATTAGTAGAAAAAAAAAACCAAAAAGGACATGGACCTGGATGAATATGTTGCTGATACTGATGAATGTGACTAGCAACCCTATGGAGAAAGGGATGAGGCAACAAGTCCATAACAAAAGTTGGTGAGCAAATTCTGCAATCTCCTGCAAGGACCAACCAAATTGGTCATGCCAAGGGTGTAAGTAGAACCCATGCAGGTAAGAGTTTGCTTATGACAAATTCCATGGAATGGTAAAGGTAAGAGACCTCATACCATGTGGATGTTTGAATATAGAAAGGTGTCGTTCCTGTATATGATGATTGAGATTAGTAGCCCAAGGAAAGTAAGTACAGGTGCAAACGTTGTAATGTATTGCATGAATGCATTGAAATGAGTGCATGTGATATTATGGATGACTAATGAACTGAAATGATGAATCGATGACAATTCAAGAACCATTTCAAAGGTTGTTATGAATGCAGGATAGTCATGATCAATTGGTTGCCAGAAATGCTCTATGGAAGAGCAAGGTGGTACAAATGATACACTTGTGAAGTAAGGAGTATCTAAACCTTTCATTTAATTGCATGAATGATGTGACTATACCTTGCAAATAATAGTATGGTAATGATTGCATAAAGTAAATGAGTTTTGGTAATATTGATGTGACTAACAGCTGCAAGTATTTGAATTTTATGAATTCTGAAAATGATTCAGTGATGGTTGTGGCAATGAAAAGGTTATATGCATCCAGACTTACCAAGTGTTTGGTTGATTGAAGCTCATGTTTTAGGTAGATTATTTCGAGCATGGCAGTGAGAGGTAAAACCCTGACCAATGCCAGAATCTACCATGTGAAAGAGAAAAACTTTGTGGGAATAGTCTGCATGCATAATGAGTTATTAAATTTGAATTGTGAATTTCGGATTTAAGAAATTGCTGATGACTAGTAATCACTGTTGGCTTGTGTAAGATTGTGTCAGGGGGACGCATGGTAAGTGGGTATTCATATTATGATAGTAAGCATAAAATTATAATGGGCATGGTAGTGTTGCTTACAAGAGACCCACAATTGAGCAAGTCAATTTTTGTCGTAGATAGAATTGCAATTCCTATTGAATTTGATTACTAATGTCAGTGTTTGGTTATGGAACAATCAATTTGGATTGTATTACCAGATAGTGATTTACTGTTTGGCTATTTGATGAATGTGTCAGGGATACACACTGTAGGAAGATAATTTGTGATGACCTGCAGAGCCAAACTTCATGGGAAGGTTTTCCCTTGGAAATGGGTTTCGGGTGAAACGCCATTGGACATTTTGAAAATGTCTCATCTGCACTACATGTTTGGTAGTAACATGAGTGAGATGGTATAAATTATGTCAGTAAGACATGTGTGAATATGAAATGTGAAAATAAGTTGGGATGGCAAACATGTGTAAATATGAAATGTGAAAAGGAGTCGGGATGGCAAACTGAGGGACTGTTAACTTAGAGAAGGAGCCTCCACTCCTCCTTAACTAAGGCATACTACGTCGGCAAATGGATAAGTGTTTTGTGACCCTTGCTAAGAATATGCATGTTTAATTGTTGAATTCCATATGTAGAACCTGTTTTGATTTTATTTCCATGATGACCAATTGCTTGAGTATGGTTAGGGCCTACATGGCACACACTGGAAAAGAGTGCACACTTTTCCGATGTCGGATCATGAAAGGGTTTTAAATATTGATTACACTCTAGGGAGTGGACGCACTCCTGGTGTCTCAATACTTGATAGTGAATGATATGAAATGTCATTACAGTTTTAGAGCAATGATGCTTATGAGTTTGCTTATATTGCTTGTGCTGACAGGCTAAATAGATGCAGTGGGGTGTTGCACCCTAAAGGTAAAAGGTAAGAGGTAAGAGGTAAAGGTAAAAGGTAAATGGTTGTTGTGAGGGGTTGCAGAGTAAGGGTTATTGTTGATGGCCTGATAAACCCAACGGTGTTGGCTTGGCTGATGATTAATTGTTGATATAAGTGCAGGTGATTGTTGATGGTCTAATAAACCCAACTGAAGGTTGGCTTGACTGTGTAATTTTGATGATTGTGAAAATTGTGGAAACGTTACAGTGTATTGGCTTGATTGGCAGCAGCCTGATAAACCCAATTGTATATTGGCTTGGCTGGACGGTATGATAAACCCAACTGTAGGTTGGCTTGACTGTGCCTGATATATATAAAAGGATGTTGTGAAGTATCCTGTGTGCTGACCTAACATCCAAGTCCATAGGCGATCCCAAGGCTTGCAAAGCGAAGCAGGATCATGTGGACAAATGAGGAAACACACAATACAGATAAGTATTGGATTATTTTGCTTATGAATATACATGTGTATATGATTTGGTTATGATGTTTTGAGCTCTTGTTCTAGAGATAAGACCGATGAGAATAAACTAAACATGTGAATTTATTCAATGTTTGGATATAGGTATCGTTGGAAGCAAGGACTATGAGAGCATCCTAGGGGTGCATGTGGACATGTAACTGTCTTGGAAAGCTCAGAATGAGCAGCCATGAAAAAGGTGCTAGTGAGACCGTGAGGTTCCTAGTAGTTGAGACAAACCATGTGGAGAGACTTCATGGTTTAGAGGTCTAGAACGAACCGAAGACACTAAGTGTCATGACTCAAGAGGGATTGGTCCAGCATTCATGGTGAAGTGAAAGAGGCTGAGAGCATGAAAAGCCACCGCAGTGGTGTGGGTTCCAGAAAGGAACAAAACAAAGAGGGGAAAAACTATTGCTTCTCTCTCTTGCCTTTTGATTATATATATTTATATATATATATGCATTGTGAAAACAAAAGATTGTTGAATGCATGTATGACTGAAAATCGAATGTGTGTTTTTGCTGAAGGTAAATTGTGAATGCTGGAATGGTTAATTCCCTGCCCAAGAATGGACATGAATGAGCTCGTGTGCCTGTTGGGGAAGGTGAGAAAGGTGGAACCTGGTGGTGCACGTTGATTATGGCAGCAGATCAAAAGTTGTTGGACTTAGCTGGAAGTCTCCTTCAAATGATTTCCAAGACCCAAGAAAATCTTGGGGAGATGCTCAAGATACAGAGAAGGCGGAATGAAATGAACCACCAGATTTTGCAAGAATCTATCAGTTTGCAAAGGGAGGTGAAAAGCCTTCTGGGAGCAATCAGCAAAGGAAAAGAAGGTGGACAGCGATGGGACATTCGTCCAAGCGACCCGTTAAGAAACGGTCCAGGCATGAAGACTCAAAGGAAATTGAGCAGGTAAAGATGAAGCAGCCAGTGAAATGCTGGAACTGCGGAGGACATCATTTATGCCGGGACTGCCCAATGAGGGAACATGATGAGGGAAATAGCCACAAAGTTCCTAGACTTCAGGATAAGCTGGAAGCTGAGAACCAGTAGGAGAAGTTCATGGAAGCCGAGGGGCTTGGTCCTGAACGTTCAAAGTGAATAATTGAACGTCGAACAGATCTGCAAAATTTTGAAATTTTGATGTGCAATTGTATATATATTGTATATGTATTCCTATGTATTGGAACACCGAGGACGGTGTTATTCCAAGGGGGAGGGGAATGTAACACCCCGGTTTTGACCCCATTTGCATGATGTATATTTTGTAATTAATCATGGTGAGGAGCTAAAGGAAAATTCCCCACCATCGATTTGGTTGTGTATATTTCGGCAATGGGGATAGTTGCCGATGGTATGTCATGCTATCAGGCACATTATAATTCGGCATCATGTAAACACGCACATCAATTAAAAATAAACCACAACTAGCTACAGCAATGCAACCTTGAATGAAAAGGGCATGATTCCAAAGGATAAGGGGTGGGGGATGTCAAACCTTGGTCTATGGGGGGGGAAACCCATATGTTGCCACCTTGTTTGATTTTCCATCTTCCCTTGTCAACCTCTTTATTGTTTTTGTTGAGTTAGTTGGGGAACAATTATTGCATAAGGAAACATGGGCATGGAGAGGCATCGGTTTTGGCAGGCTGCTATTAGTTTGGACGGTACGCATGCCCAGCAGTAGAACCATTGTTTCTCTCACGCCTGGTCTCCACTCTTCCCACCGCTTCAGTTCTTCCTCACACGCACCTGGTCTTCACCTCCACCACCATTCTCTTCATGGTCTGTTCGTTCCTCACATTGGTCAGTTGATTCATGCACACAAGCTGGGATCCTCATGCAGAGAGGCATTCAGTTCCTCCTTGCGCACCAGTCGTGACTCTTCTTTGGGTTGTGCATGCAGCGAGCAGGTGAAACAGCCTCAAGGGCATGATTTCTGCTTGTTGTTGGTTTCACCTGCGTAATTGGGTCGCTGTTGTTCTTCCCACGATGTTTGGGTGCTGCTGAGAGTCCTATGTCCTTCTTCCATTTCAGACGGTGTGTGTGTTTCCTTCTCCCGCTTTGGACTGTGTCTTTTCCTTTGCGCACAGGTCGCCATAGTTTTCAGCGTGTGCTGTGGGATTTTGGGTGTGGGACGGCTGTTGATTTCCCCATCTGTTGGCTGCGTCTTCTTCCCTGCTTTGGGACTGTGTATAGCTGCCATTGTTTTCATTGTGAGTTGTGGTCTGCGTTTGAGTTTCCCATGGCTATGCCAGGAGTACTGTTATTTATTCATTGTGGGCTATGGATTGTTGCCATCTTTCATTGTGAGTTGGGCTGTTGATGTTCCCTGGTTTTGGATTGTTGATGCACCCTGGGTTTGGGTTGCTGTTGAGTTGTTTTGGCCACGCTAGGGCCAAGAACAACTCCAAGTTGTCTTGTGGCTGGAGCTGTGTTTTGTGTTTGGTTGGGATTGTCAATCGGTCGTCTTTGCTTTCTTCACAGGGCTGTGAAGGGATTGTTTTGCTGCGGGATGCAGTGGTTGGTCTTCGGACTGTTGTGAGTGGGATTAGAGGCTAGGTATGCTTGAGAAGGCTGGTGTTGTGGCCCCCAGCTTAGCATTAGCCTTTCCTAGCTCCTTGATGACCCGGTAAATCCCAACTGTGTTGGTTGGCTGCCTTGTGAACCTTGGCTATGTGTAAGCCTGTTTGTTCCCTTATTCCTTGAGGAGTCATGCCCAACTCGGGGGTGGCAGCATGGCTGAGAGATTGATGTGCACGCTGGCATATGGTTGGGTGGAACGTTGCAGTGACGTAGCTGGTTGCGGATGAATTCTACATCAAAAGATAAGTGCTATTGACTATTTCATCTCTGCAATTTAATCTACTGTTTGAATTATGATGAACATGTTAAATGTTGGAATGTGTGTGTGTTTGCTTTCGCTGTATGCTGATGGATTATGAATCCTTTGTATGATGGAATGCATCTTAGTATGCATTGTGTTTAAGCTTGTTTTTAATTTCAGCATTGTTGACTGTTTATGTTCATGGGGCTGTTTTCCCGTATGCATGTGGTGTTTGTCGCGTCCTCTTCACCGGTATGAGGGTCGGGGACGTGACAGCGAGAGTGGCTCAAAAAGGGTCATGGCGGTCATTCCTTTTGTATTATTTTATATTTGTTTAGAGTTAGTGAAAGGGTGTTTGGGTTCTCAAGATAACCAATCCGTAATCGATTGTTATTGACATCAAATTATACAACACTAAACGAGATTGGGATGGTCTCTCTCAAGAAGAAAACCATGTCCCATATTATTATTATTTGACTTTAAACAATTGCTTATTTATCTATTTATTGTGTAAAACCTTTCTCTCTTCCAATAAATGTTATTATTTGACTTTAAACAGTGTCCTAGCTTTTCATTTGATTTTACGGTTTGCAAAGTGACTAGGTGACTTTTTTACTAGGGTATCGATCCCGTGTAAGGAACTAGGTGACTTCTTGGGTGATTTCTATATTGAATTGTTCCTTGAGATTAGGTTATAAAACAGTCTAATCTAAACTGACTTGGCATATAACAAAACTCCGATATTAAAGATTGGAATCTTCTACCATTATTTGTACAGACTATACTTAATGAGAACCAATCAAATTTACTTCTATAGTCTGAGAACTAATAACCTATACCAATCCTTGTGAACTTAGAGGTGATCTTATAAACTTTAGAGTGACGGTATATTGTGGTGAATTTATTGTTATAGGCGTTAAAATAAAATAGGAGAAACGATCTTGGAAAGGGGCAGCTTACTACATTGCTCTTGTAATTATGTGTTGTTTTTCTATATTATTATTAGTGCCAATCCAACCAAGGATTCAAGAAAAGGCTTAGGTTGAGAGTTGTTATATTAAATATTATGGGGTTATATTTAAGTTTTAAGTCTAATCTTTAAAGTGTCTTTAATCTAATCTTCTACTTCTAGTTTTATGTGTTATAATGACTTTCATGTTTGGTTTAAAAGTGCAATTCTAACATATTGACTTATGTGAAAAGATGAAGCTTCCATTGATTAAATCTTAGTAAAAGAAGTATATATATAATCGTTCATTATGGACAGCACGATAAAAAGCTATATATTTTATTAACATAGAGATTATTGTAATCATGAAAGATAATTGACTAAACTAATCTTTATTAAGATTATAAATTTATACACTTGATAACGATATTGTGGTGATATGGTATAGAATACTATAATTATTTCAATTGTGGAGAAGAAAAGGGTTTCACTTAGGATAAATTAAATAATTATATTGGAATCTTAGTGAAATATCTTTGTCCTAGTGGATTCATGCTCAACTTGGGAGTGGAATCTTAGTGAAAGATCTTTGCCTTAGTGGATTTATGCTCAACTTGAGAGTGGCCTCCCGGTGGAAAAAATTCTGCTAGAGAGAGAGCCAGATGGTTAGGAGGTAAGTCGAAGTCAAACCTTCATTAGCCTTCAACTCGTTAAGTTTACCCATGTTCAAGTAATCACTCGATTGTTGTAAAGTAATTGTTAAACAAGGTGCTACATGAAACTATTTGATTGCATGTGTCATTTAATGTATATGTTTATGTAAATAAATGAAAATAATACCTCCATTTGTTAATGCTTGAGGTATGCTATAGTAATATGAGATGTTCCATTCATAAAATCAAAGAGTTGAGCTTAAGTTTTCCTTATTTAATAGCTACGTGGAAAGTGTTTTAATGTGATGTATGGTTCTTGAATGTATGCGTGAATGTATATGTGTCACTATACGTGTTAGATACTTGAATGTGTTTTTATTTGTATTAATAAGGAATAGAATAAGGGTGAGTATAAGTACCCTCTATTGACAGGAAAGACATCTTATTTAAATAAGATTGTATATATTCTTTACATATTAGTTCATACCTTAAAAGAACAATATGTTATTACTAGAGTTTTGGAGTTTGTAAAATGAGGTTAAGTTTGAGAATATTAATTCAATTGAAGGGAATGTATACTACTTACGATGTTTAATATTCAGTAAGAATGGCATGCTTGAATGTTGGATACAAAGTAAAAGTAAAAAAAATATTACCCCACCCCCTTAAAAGTTACTTAAGGATTATGAGGTTGTTACAAACGGTATCAGAGCAAGTTTACAATGCCCGGACCTAATGGACTCATCTGCATACATGTATGTTGTGAACCTTGTGATTTGAATATGATATTTTATAATTATTTATTGGCATGCAAGATATAGAAATAATATTGCTTTAATGTTAACATTGTGGAAGTACATGAAGAAGTTTGCTTAGAATTATGTGGTTGTATGAATGAAGCTAATTACATAACTGAAATGAAAAAATACATGCATGAAAAGTGAAGTTGTGTCTAAAAATCGACACGGTGATATGTTTTATTTAATTAGATTGTGAATATTTGTGAATTGGAAAAAAATACATTACCATGATAATAGTAAATTTGATGGTGCATTTGTGTAAAGACATGTTTATGATATCTTACATGCAAAATATTGATTACAATACTGCGAGTCTATGAATGAATTTTTGTAATGTTTGCTAAAATTATTAAGTGCATGGTGCTTATACATTGAGTCAAGGGTGTCGAAGATAACTCATAATGAAAGTAAATTTATACATAGCATTAAGACATCAACATAAATTCAAGTTCATGGAGATTGAGGTACAGATTTTTCTTAACATGTAAGGCAATGAAAAATAATTAGAACTAACTTGTTGAGGAAGGAATGTATCGATATTATACAAAGGAATATCTTATTTCAGCAAGAGTTTATGAACATTCACAAATAGTGACTTTCTAGTATAATTTATAACTTTCTTTATGAGTTTATGATGAAACTAATTTATGGAAAGAAACTATGAGTAAGGAATGTAGGTACGGATGGCTGCGGGTAGCAATGTTGAATGAAAAATCGGTGAGATAATCGAAAGCAAGAAAAAAAGTTCCTCAATGGAAATAGGTAACATCTAGAATCGGTATGATTCCTTGATTATTATCTAAGGTTATGAAGATGTTATCATTTGAGAAAACTATTGCATTATGGAAAAAAATAGTTTAGATTATTGATATGCCAAGAATTTACTTTGTAAGAAGTTTTGAAAAATTCTACTAAAATATTCGGTTATGGTGACCATATCATTTTTAAGAATGGATAGTTACCTATATTCCATATATGTGATAAGATAATTGTTTCATAGAATTTTTGAATGGTTTCTACATGCATATATATTAGAAGTATCAAGCTATGCAATGGGATAATGTGTTGTTAACCTGTTGATGTGTAATGTTGTTAATTAAATCATGGAAGACTTAGATAAATATGTCTGGATGATGAGCAGATAATCTCTAGAGAATCAAGATTATTATGTTACCGTGTTGATATGATGTTGATCTAGTAGGATCAGGAACATCAAGAATGTTCAGAATTATTAAAGGTTTGGATTGATGTAGAGTTGGTAGGATCTGGAAAAATGAGTGTGTTGAATGATGATTATGATATTTCATACATTCTCTTGATATTATTACATGTAATGAATTATGGCACATCCAATAAGACCATAACTAGAAAAAAAATAGAAGGCAAATATATGAAACCTGTAATAAAAAAATGTAATTAAAGACTAATGAGATATAGAGTTACAAAATTTATGAGCTGACCATGTGGGACGCATGTGAACACCAAAAATTGTCCACATAACTATCTATGGTCCAAACCATAATTACACATCATAGTCCCACCATTATTTCCTCCATTTTGACCTTCACAATTAAAGTCCACCAAAACTATTCCGAAAGATCAGTATTTCCCCCCCCTTAAATGCAGGGAAGTTGGGAATTTATTATAACATAACCCCCATTCTCCCAAAAAGGACCGAAAAAACCTAAAATGAGAATGGGTAAAAAACCATGGATAAATACCATACACTATGAAGAAACATGGTCAATACCATGGGAAATAAAATCTGTCATCATCCTATAAATATATTGTGAAGGCCTCCCCACAACAACTTTTGACATTCCTTAATCCTTTAATTCCAGAAATGTTTCACTTCCCACACCTTTTTCCACACCATCCCACGTTGCACGTTGAGTACCTCCCCACAACAACTTTTGACATTCCTTAATCCTTTAATTCTAGAAACGTTTCACTTCCCACACCTTTTTCCACACAATCCCATGTTGCACATTGAGTTCAATCTGTGTAACCCTTGATCCCTTTCCCCATGAAACCCTTTGTTGGAGATAAACAGAGACCAGGATCGTGGGAGCCTACGCCGCTATTTCCTCAAAGAGATGAAGTGGCCTAGTTTAGAGGTATGCCCATTCTTTTTTTATTAGTTATAATAAAAACCATAAAATGTTTATAAAAAAATGTTATTGATTGTTTTTAATTCAATATCGAGAAAACCCTTGCACCATGAAATATACCCTTAGATCCAACTGATCTAATGTAGGTTCTTTTGCATGTAGTAGGGGAGAATCAACACTACATCTCCCTGGGTTATAAGGATCTAATTTCTAAGAAAATGTTTCTACACTAAAAAAATCCTTTTAAGACAAAATATATAGGATTAACCAACTCATGAAGAAAAAGAAGAAAATTAGATATTTAAACTATGTGATTAAGTAAGAGAAAGTAAGTTTGGTGTTGAGCATATTGGTTCTGGGGCTCCTGAACAATTTGGTATGAATTTTTGGATAATTAGTAAAGAGTTACCAGTGAGTACCCTTGTGAGCTGTTAGGATTTGTTGAGCTCTCTATGATATGAACGTCCTCCGAAAAACTGAGAGGAGGTGTTAGGATCTTAACCAAAACTATCAGAGAGCACCCAGGTGAGGTGTTAGGTTTTGTAGTGATATCTTTTGTGATGTTAAGATTTTAGGCTTAGAGATCTATGGGATTGTAGCCCTTGAGCATTTCCAGGCTCTTTGCAAGAGATACGGCTAAGAGAAATAATGAGTCAATTAAGGGTATCGTACTTGTGTCCTATGAATAAAAATGTATACATGTTGAGGAGGCATGCACGTGAACTAGTGGTTGTGTGAGAAAATTACCGTTATGCATATATATGCGCCAGAATTTCTAAAGAATTTTTCAGCCAAGTAAGTTTGGAATATCAAAAAGGAACCAAACTTATGCATGTATGAATATCATTTTTGGTATTTTATGCACTATGATGTGATAAAGGATAAAACATTGGATGCAAATTTATATATGAGGTTGATCCTCGTGTGACAAATGTGATTAAATGATTGTTGTTATGTTCTTTGGTAATGCTTTTTAGTTAGTATATGTTTTCAAATATGTGAGGAATGTATGAATATGCACATGTTATTTGAGCTCAAAATGATTGCTTATATTGTAAAGCAAATTGCAAAAGTTAAGAAAATACTTGCGTAGACATGATACCATATTGAATGTATCGACATTGATTTAAAAAGTTGAAAAAATCTATGTCATTAAATTAAAATGCATAAATGATTTTGTCATAGATTATGGTTTTTTGTTATATATGTTTTGTATCACTCACATATGTTACATGTACATCCTTGGTGGTAAAACTAATCTGTGAAAAGTAATTATGGAAGAAAGAATAGTTTGCCTCAAGCAAAGTTTCTATTTATGTTTATATTGATGATCAATGTTGGAAATAGTTTGCCATGTTTGTGTAAAGAACATGTTGTGAAAGACCAGAAGCATTAAATATATTCTGAAGGAAAACCAAAAGAAGAAAAGATATATGAAGCTCGATAATTGCAAGGGAAATGTATGTTAAAGACAAAATATTGAAAGCTACCAACATCAAGGACGGTGTACCTTTAAGGGTGTGAGTATGTAACATCCATGGTAAAAACATTGTAAGAAAAAATAATTGTAACTAATGTTATTTATTTTCCTAACTTGTAAATTGGGTTGGTAGACTTAGAACACTAAGGGATTGACTTGACTTGATGATTGGGACATGAATCCACTAGGGTGGGAGAGAATGGATGGGGCTCCATGAGGATCTATATTTTATATGTTCACCAATAAAATTAAACGATAATGCTAGATATTAATAATATTTGATATCCACTGAGTGCTAGCAAAGCATCCTCAAACTCATAATGGAAAGAAAATCAATACTATAATTAATCTATTAATAATGATACAATTAGGTATCCTTATGGCTCAAGAGGCCATTTAAAACTACACAAAATAATTTCAATTATTGGTATTAGAAATAACATGGTTGTTGTGATCTGGAAAAAAATATATAGACATAGTTATAGGCCTTTCTCCACAAGAGGCTCACTTTGATGATTTGAGTAATTGTTTGAAGTTAGAGTTATCAAAAGGATACAATCAAACCTATAGAGGATTTACACTAATTGTTAGTTTAAAAAATGGTTCATCCAATTAAAAAGGAGGTTGAGGGAATGGAATTCAAATATCTTACCAAGAGCACTTAGGGTGGGTTACGGAATTGATGAGATAAGCCCACAATGGGGGACATCTTGCTACCCCATTGAACCAAGGGAAAAAGATGCAGAATTAGGAAAAATGAAGGAAATCCTATATAGTTATTGAGAAATGATGGCAGGCTCTGCAAAGCTAGGAACCAACTACATGAATTTTGATTTCATGAAGCAACCTTGATTACTTTACCATCAAGAAGGGATGGAAACCCATTATTAGTCCCTGCCCTTCGGTTGGCACAGACTCTTGTAATCGGCTTGCTGCCACAAGTCGCCATTTGTATTAATAAGCTTTCCAACCAAAATATGTTTTACAAAATTATCGTAAGTTCTAAATATTACTTTCCAGTTGTCTTTTTATGCATTGGGCTTCCTTTTAATGTACCAATCAAGTAAAACTCAACCGTTTTATCCACCAATCAACAAGTTGGAGGTCTTATTTGGCCTCTTTTCAAGGCAGATATATTTTTATTAGCCTTTATGTCCTAAGTTTCTTATGTTTGGACTGCTTCAACTGAATTCATATAATCTAATGCTATATATCACTTAGCATTACTTTAAAACATTTAATTATATTTCCACTAACCCCCTCCCACATTACAACTCCGAAGCAA
Source organism: Pseudotsuga menziesii (assembly GCA_001517045.1). Lineage (NCBI taxonomy): Eukaryota > Viridiplantae > Streptophyta > Pinopsida > Pinales > Pinaceae > Pseudotsuga > Pseudotsuga menziesii. The sequence continues at coordinate 4,837 of LPNX010152921.1, read as the reverse complement.
CCACCGCCCCACCGCCTTGCCCTACTCATACACTGCTTCATCGTCTCATTGTCTTCATGAGGATTAAAAAGGATGAAGCTACTTAGACACCACCTCATCATCTTATCGTCTTTGGGAGGATTAAGAAGGATTAAGTAATACTGAAGCATAATTGCCATGAACGATGGACCAGGAATGTAAACAATTTCCATTTAAGAGGGAGTATCCACCGTAACAGAACAAAAAGAGCAACAATGTCAGACCGTGTACACAAATGCACAACAAGCAGGTATTTCATCATTTCATCAAAGTAGTTTTGGTTCTACATATGTGGAATATGCATGTTATGGAGTGATATATTCTCTTCAAATTGGAAGCTAGTAGCAATCACCTTCTCGCTCTATCAACTCCTATCGATGCAATACAACAAATCAGGTTTTTATTGCTTTGATATTTGCAATTTATGTCATTAGCTAGGTGAAATTAATGAAAGAAAAATCTACTACACTATAATTGCAAGGATTAAATGTCCCAGAAATATTGTTATAAGACTAAATTGAGGGTTACCGCTAGTTAGTAAGTGTTGTAAGATCAATTAGTGGATACCGAGATGGAGCTAGCTTATCTGCATGGTAATTCGATCCTCTCCCCTAGCACGGTGTTTGTGACTTAATGTTTCTGACGTGCACAAAACACAATCCACAAAACAATATAAAAAAGGAATATCTCCAATGCATAACAATTCAATCTAGGATGTTTACGTGAATGAAAAAATAGGTTCGACCTCGTCTTCTCCCCAAATAAATTTCTTGTTCATAAAATACATACAATTATCCTATGTACTAATCCTAATATGTTAAATTTTAAGCAGGTTCAGAGATGCACTGAAGACCCTACCATTGTAATAACAACCTAAGAAGGAGAACACATTCATTCTCTAAGTTTTATGGCTTTGGCTGCTATGCACGCTAGCTCATCCAACCAGCTCATTAGTGAGGAGATGCATAGAGAAAAACGCATTGCACAACCAATTTATACCCCGCATTGCTAGAATACCGACCTCGAACATGTTTCCCACAATCATTCTCGAGCTCATAAACAACCGGCTCAACCCAAAATTACAGTTTCTACCTCCACATTTAGCGACAAGCAAATTTTGACACTGGGCTCCATTGCCTACCGATATGGGCCAGGTATAGGGTCCAAATGAATTGGGTAATTATTATTCAGTAATGCAGAATTATGTAGCTTCTATAAAGGCAGATCCCTACTTCATTGCAGCCCTATATGTTTCCATAGTTGGTTCTGTGCTCAACTTGAGTGATCTTGTCAAGTAAATGATGCCCAAATTCCCTCCTGCAAAACAATGCGCCAACGGTTTATCCTAGGAAGCATTTGTGTAAATCAACGTACTATGCAATCGTTATGCTCAGAATATTTGATAAGTTAAAATTCATAAGTTTTACTTATTTTCAATGTCGTACATTTACAGTTTGTGATACTCTAACAAATATTAGGCTCATCATACCCATGTGTTATAAAGAAACAGCTAGCAAATTCCCAATGCCCTGAATCTGTTATATAGTGAGAACTGTCAAATTTATAAACCCATTATAATCAGAACCTGTTATGAGTCAATAACCATCGACTCAATTTGAATCTTTATCTCAAGGTTGTTGTTAAAATGCCAGAAGAGAAAATAGCAAGAAGAGTTCCTTGCAATCACTCAGCCCGTGATACCATTTCTTGTGAGGAGCCATGAGTGGTTCTCACAGGCATAACCACTCAATGCAAAGGGTTCCCAATTCCGACAGTTTAGTACATAAGACACCTTCATATCGACATAAGCAGAAAATTCCATGTGGCCTGGGTGCATGCAATATGTGGGCCCATGGAAGGAATAGATGTCTTACTTCTCTTAGCATGGAATTGTGAATTATGGGCCCAACCAAGAAAAAACACATATTTCATTAAATTTGGAAATATTCTATTACAAGGACTTCATCCACATTGAGTTTTTTTGTAAATCTCTAAATACATATTCTATTAAATATGGAAAAGTCAACTCAAAGAACTATTCCATTAAATTTGGAATAATTAATCCAATGAAGTATTTTCTCAATTAATATTTTTTATTTATTTCAAGTAAAACTTTAGTATTCAACCATTCAAAAGGAAATATTACATCTCAAATAGAACTAGTCTAGGAAATATTACATGTCAATTAGAACTAGATGGGTTGGACATAAATCCTGATGAGTCTATAAATATTAATAATTTTGTAGATGTTAAAATCTTTGAGACAACGAGATATATTATGTGGGACAAATCCAAATTGAATGAAATTGCACACATAATTTTATACTATAATACTCTAAGACATGCTCTATACTATATTTGAGGTGACCGAAGTACTAAAAAGATTTATATTATAAAACACCATGTTTGATCATTGCTTTCATGAAGAGGAGAAAATGACAAGAATTTTGAATATATTGAATTAGAGATAGATGTTGAAACACATTTTTAATGAATTTTAGTCAAACTTTGTATGTCCTCGTGTTCTTTGATTACTAATGATTCAAAGTAATTACAAATAAGTTATTTAAGATATTGATTTTCAAGATTAAGTGTGTATCCAAAGTCACTCATCTATGACAAATGATTCTCCCATTTACCATGATTAATCGAGGAAACTAGTTCTTCAATTATAATTTTATCATTACTTATTCTAAAACTTTAGTAGTCAAACATTCAAAAGAAAAAATTGTCTCAATTAGAAGTAGAACATGGGTACTGGCCATAAATAATGATGTATGTATGAATATCCATAATTTATTAAATGTTAAGAATGGTGAGACATTGAGATATATTGAAAAGAAATAATCCAAAAAAATTGCAAAAAACTTAATTTTGACATGCTATGTTGCAAAAGGTTTTCTATCTAATATATTCTAGGAAACCAAAAAAAAAGAAGTCATTCATGTATGACCCATATTCTCCCAAATTTAGCATGAATATTCTACTTAACACAGATTATTAAGAAATTCTAAAAATTTAAAAAACAAAATGCATCATAGTAGTTTATATGTAGTTTTATTTCAAAATGTATTTATCACATTTATGCACTCATATTCATGCATATGATTAACTAAAATACAATTAAATAACTTTGTGGCTTGTTGACAAATATGGCATGATTTCAATTTATTTTAAAAATACGAATTTGTAAAATTTTGTCATTGGACAATGAATTCAAATTAACTAAAATACAATTAAATAACTTTGTGACTTGTTGACAAATATGGTATGATTTCAATTTATTTTAAAAATACGAATTTGTAAAAAATTGTCATTGGACAATGAATTCAAATGCCTTTATAGTTCAAAAAATTCAAAAACTTAACCCATCTATGTATTTCCTCTAATGATATTGAACAATCCACTTAAAACTGATTATGAATTAAATTACTTTTAAGTAATACAAATTTATTTGCAATGCAATTTTATTTTAACATTACATCCCTCAACACTCATTATGAAATAAATTATTTTTAAGAAATAGAAATTTATTTGCAATGCAATTTTATTTTAACATTACATCCCTCATTTATAGATTCATATTAATGCATATTATAGGCAATTCAAAGTCATTATGCCATATTATTTTAAAATATGTTATACTTATGATTATAAATAGTAATTGATTTAAGTATACAATTTTATGGAAAGTTTTCGAATGAGAAACCAAATATATTAAATAGTTCAAAAAGTTCAATTGAATCAGCTATTATCCATTTCGTATTAATTTAACATGAATAGTCCACTTAGCATTTACTTTCAATTAAATGATTCTAATTTTTTTGGTAAGAATTGCATCATTTTTCCAAAATTTAAATTTCACTTTTATACACGAGTATTAATGCGTATTATAAGTAATTAAACATCAACAAATAGCATGTGTTATATTTTATTCACCATGCAATGTTATTAGAAGGAAAGATAACCCAAGTTAGATTTCCTTATCAGTGTAATGTATATGATGACAATGTGGTTTTGTTAGATGGAAAGCTAACGTTTGTAATTTAACATGCATTCGCTTTCGTTCACCCTGCAATGTTGTTATAAGGAAAGCTAACTCGAGTTAGATTTCCTTCACGGTGCTATGTATTTGATGACAATCTGGATATGTTAGATGAAAAACTAACATATGAAAGCTAACTCGCCATTCAATGTAATTATATTTGTGTTAGATGGAAAGTTAGGAAAGCTAGCATCTCTACCTTTTAGCTTTCCTACAGTCAAAGTTACAAGAATATAATCTAGAGGTGGCTTTCATTCAGTGTGCAATGTTCTTGAATTTTTTCGTTTATTTTTAGAAACAATAGAGTCTAATGCCATATAATTTCAAAGAAAGCAAGTAAAATGAAAATTTATTTACAACAAAATTTTATTTCAAAATCACATCTGTCATTTATAAATTCATATGAATGCATATTATAGGCAACTAAAAATCATTAAGTCAATGATTATGATCGCGGTTACAAAAATTAATTTATTGAATTATATAAATTTAGGAGAAGTTTTGGATTGAGAAATCAAATATCTTAAATAGTTCAAAATGTTTATCTAAATCACCTATGACCCATTTCGTATTAATTTAACATGAATAGACAACTTAGCATGTATTATCAAGTAAATGATTCTAATCTTTTTGGTAAGAATTGCATTATTATTTTAAACTTTAAATTTCATTTTCTACACAAGTAGTAATGCACATAGGTAAATAAATATGAAAGCCAATGCAAAATCAATTTTAAACAACAACAAAAATCTATATTAATATAACTATAAATTC
>LPNX010152914.1:300583-314542 GCA_001517045.1 Pseudotsuga menziesii | reverse complement strand
TGCATTTTGAGGGCTTCTATCTAGCACATGAGTAAAAAATCAGGTTTTCATCGCCAAATTTGGCCAAAAAGTGTTACCCATCTTCATGGAATCACCCTTGTATTTTAGAGATGTATTAAAGTCACATATATTAACTTGGATTACTCCCAAGTTTGAGTTTTTTTGTGTTGTTATCTTATGAGGCTTCCTTTGCATCCCTAGAACATGATGTTGGTTGTGAATTACTTTTGGCTCCTATAGGTCATTGATAAGTGATTTTCATCAATATCACACAAATGTCCCCTGTTTTGCAGCATGTTCCTCTACCTTGGTTCCCTCCAAGCGTGAGTGTTGAAAAGGACTATTCAATACCCAACCTGAAATAAATATTCATATGATTTTAATCTTTTATAACCCCTGGTACTATTTGTCAATTGAGTAATGGTTTTTTAGTGTCTTGTTTGAATTTATTCTTCTTCTTCTCTTTTAGAATTAGGTCTGTGCATGATGAAATTGGCCCCTAAATATATCAATCTATCAAACTCTTAAGGCTTATAGGACATTGAATCTTCAAACCATGGATCCATTTTCTTCTCCTCTACCCGTTTAGTAGGTTCTTAAGAAATACTTATAAATGATTGATATGAATCTGAAGAAAGCACAGATTTCTTACTACCTCCTGTTTTGGTTGCTTATTTTTGGATCACTGTGTCTACTTTGACACATTCCTCAATTCCCTTAACTGAATTCTTGTCATTATCAAAGCATTTAGTATAATATTTTTCAACTGCAAAAATTGTGTATGCATCATCCTGTCCAGTCACACCAGTTTCTACTGGCTCCACTAAAGCAATTGCAGCCACTGCAACACATGCAGACATAGCTTCTTGAACATATCACCCTTCAAATTTTTTACAGTTTGGAACCCGAATGCTATCTTCAGTGTTTCCATGTTTAAAATATTCAAAATTGTTGACAATGTTATCTGTCACTGATTTTTTACGATCTAGGAACTCACAATATTTATCAGCCTTCGGTTGCAAACATATTTAACGTTACCCCTATCCGTATTCACATTCTTTAAACAAATTAAGGGAGTTAGATTCATGCTAAGAATATTTACAGGGTGCTGATTAAAGTGTATATATTGTCCTACATCTAAATTTTTGTGAAGAAAGATTGTTAATTACCATCCTAGTGATTCAAAAGGAGCAGTCTCCTTATCTCTATATGCTTTTTTTCCTCGAAAACTTATCTCTATATGCTATGTCTTCAAATTCTTTATGATATATCTCCGATCAATTGCAATTAGTTGTTCTCACCTTGAGGGCTCAACAGAAGGAAAACACATTTTCTCTGTAATGTAAAATCCTACTTATAGTATTTTCTTTATGTTATAAAATAGAATATATGATATTCATGTGGTTTTCTTGAAAACTTTAAACGTTATTTATCAAAAATATTGAAATATTTATGTTTTTTATTATCCAAAGAAGAAGGTAAAATCATATTACTATATATTTAAGGTACAATCGGTTTATTATATCTTTTTGTTGTTTCAAGTCGGGCAATTCATACAGTTGACAAATGTATTCTTTGGAGGTTTCACTATGGATTTCATCAAAGGATGGAAACTTACCCTAGTAATGTTGTCTACGATTCCTCTTTTTGTAGCAGCAGGTGGTGATATGGCTATGATAATATCAAATAAGTCAAGTCAAGGTCAGCAAGCATATGCAGAAGCAAGAAATGTCGTGGAGAAGACAATTGGTGTCATTAGGACTGTAAGTATACATCAACAAAGCAATGTATACCTTGTCATATGATATCATAAATTCAAGATTCTTTACTTTTGATTGAGGTTACCACTTCATATCATTACAAATTCTATTTCATATTTAAATTAGTTACCTTTTAGGTTGTGTCTTTTACAGGGGAGAGGAAAGTTGTGACAGGCTATGATAAGTCACATAAGACCACATACAAGATTGTTGTTCTCCAAGGGTTGGCAGTGGATTTTGGATTGGGTTCTCTCATATTTATTACATTCTACACCTATGCACTGGATATTTTGTGTGGATCACAGTTAATTATCCATGGAGGGTATTCAGGAGGCAGAGTGCTAAATGTCATATTTACAGTTCTTTTCGGAAGCATGTAAGATGAATCTGCATGACCAAATGCAGTATTGTTATTCTATAAAGAAATTCAACTAAATGGCCTTTCACTTATTCAAGAAGATATATTTATCTTGATTAATGAGGGAAATGATAAATATTTTGACTAATGAAGGCAATGATAAATACTTTTCTGGATCTCAGTTCAATAAGACATACAACACCATGTTTAAATGCATTTGCAGCTAGACAAGCTGCAGCATACAAAATGTTTGAAACAATTAATAGGAAGCTAGAGATTGATGTCTATGATACAAATGGATTGGTCCTTGAGGGTATTCAGGGTGATATTGAACTTAAATATGTATATTTCAGGTAACCAGCATGGCCTGATGTTGAAATATTTTATGGATTCTCATTGGGAATATTCAGAGGCACCACTACAACTTTAGTTGGAGAGAGTGTAAGTGGAAAGTTGAAGAGAGTGGAAGTGGAAAGTCCATAGTTATATGTCTTATAGAGAGATTCTATGATCCACAAGTTGGTGAAGTGCTTATAGACAGTGTCAATACCAGGAAGTTTCAACTTCAATGGATTAGGAAAAAAGTTGGAATTGTAAGCCAGGAACCTATCCTCTTTGCAAGCACTATTAAAGAGAATCTTGCATATGGTAAAGATGGAGCTACACTAGAATAAATACATGTTGCTTCCAAGCTTGCTAATGCAACAAAATTTATAAGAAGATTGGGACAGGTTTTGATTTTTTTATGTATAGATCTTGATTATTTCTAACTTTCCTCATTGTGGAGGCCATTGTATATATTAACAATTATAGTTGTTATTTCCAGGGTTTTGATACAATGGTGGGAGAGCATGGTACCCAATTATCTGGAGGCCAAAACCAAAGATTGTAATTGAAAGGGCTATTTTAAAAGATCCCCGAATTCTTCTTCTTGATGAAGCTACTAGTGATTTGGATATAGAGTATGAAAAATTGGTTCAAGAAGCTCTTAATAGAATTATGATAAATAGAACAACATTTATTATTTCTCATTGTCTAACTACTGTCAGAAATGTTGATATGATTGTTGTGATTCAACGTGGTTCTATTGTTGAAATGGGTAAAATTTTACAATGCTTCAATCTTTTCACCTTTATGAACAGTGAATATATAATAAAAGGATAAAATTTTACAATGCTTCAATCTTTTCACCTTTTTGAATAGTGAATATATGAACAAGCTAGTGTACATTCACTTGATTTTAATTTTTAACTAAACTAGTTCTTCTTCCTTGTGCCATTGATTTTAACACGTGTCTGGCTATGAACTTTGTTAAATGGTTACTCTACACTTCTCATGCCACTAATTTTGACTCATGTTTGGTGATGAGTTTACTGAAAGGAGTATTCTTACATTTTTCATGCCATCTATTAATGAATATGAGAAATGTATATTCAGGTCCACACTCTCAGCTCTCCATGAACCCTTCTGGTGCATATTCCCAGCTTATACATCTGTAAGAAGAGAATTAATCAAAACAACAACATTCAAATGATCCCGATGAACTCAAAATACATTTGGATGATTCCAATGCTATTAGTAGGGTTGGGAGTCAGAGGTCATCTATTAGAAGGTCTATAAGCAGTACTGGGTCATCTGGAGTTAGTGGCAGTCACCGCTCTTTTTCGTTTCCATTTTCCTTTCCTGCTGAAGAGGGTCTTGAGGAAAATGTTCAGCTAACAACATAGATGAAGCTAAATGAAATATCATACTTCAAGAGTGTGTTTTTGATATTATCTCCAGTCAATTGCAATTAGTTGTTCTCATCTTGATACCGGAACATGTTTTTTGGGAAATTTTTGGCTCTCTTTTGTTTGCATCAGTTATCATCATCATTATTTCGCCTTATAGCTGGGATTTCTCGGATGATGGTTATATCTAACAATGGAGTTTCATTCTGTTTATTGATTATCTTCGTACTTAGTGGATTTATTATTCCACGAAGTAATGCTAGATTTTCCCTTTCCAGTATATATTTTTCAAAGGTTAAAGGAAAAATTATCTGACATTAGCGAGTCAAGGAATTATATATAGTATTTCAGATTTCTGTAATTTTATGCAGGTTCGGTTCCCAAATGGTGGCTATGGGGCTACTGGATCTCACCATTATACTATACAGAGACAACAATCATAGTCAATGAATTTCTTGATCCCTAGTGGGAAAAGGTGTAGATACTAAGCTGTTGTCATGATTAATGCATCCTTCTGCTCCCCATTATAACAATTTTTCCTTTTAAATGATTTAGTTTCCTTTGATCAAATTTCTGACATTGGCATTAAAGTTTTGATGATTGAGGAACTTTGACACATCTGGTGAACCATATTTTGGGTGGTAGCCATTCTCTTCAAACATGACTACTAGCCAATTTGTTCTTCATAATCATGGTATTTTTGGGAAAGCTCACTTCTACTAGATTAGTGTGTGTACTATAATTGGATTTACAGTTCTCTTTAATATTTGCTGACACTTGCACTGACTTATTTGAATCGTAAGTCCTCCTATGCAATCTGATAAAAAGCCATTTTCTTTCTCATGTTTTGGAGTTCATGTAACTAAAAAATAATCAAAATTGTTATTACTATGCAGCTATTGGGAAGCCTCCATCATTGATTTCTAAGGAGAAACTTACTGAAATCCAAGATAGGAAAGGGGTGTTGAAAAAAGCATGCCATTGAACAATTAGGAACAAAGATTTGTACCTCATTCTTTTCCAGCACGAAAAGGTACAATTTTTGGTAAGAAAGAATAGACCTATTGAAACAGGTGTTGCTAATGTGGTAAACCAAATTGTATTAGTCCAAATCCATAAATCAAACAAAAATAATGAAATAAAGGTTTAATTTTTGAAGAGAGTATTTATATTTCAATCCTATTTTGTTTCCACCACTTTGATTGCATATTTTTCCTTACAGTTGAATTCCAAACCATCAGCATGTCCATTGAATCCAAAAGAAACAAAAGGATTCATGAAACAATGTATTCTTCTGCACGTGAACATCCTAAGAGAGGAATGATCCTGCCTTTCTTTCCACTTGCCATATCCTTTAGACATGAATAGTATTTTGTCGACATGCCAGTTGTATGACCTACCTAAACTTTGGTGAATAATCTCCACTATTTGAGCTTGACATATAATTTTAAGAAACCATAACTTAAATGCATACCAAATGGTAGGCCTTCGTGTAATATTGTAAAAAAATTGAAAACTTTTAACATTTACTCAGACTCTGGTAACTTTCAAGTAGCATTGAGCTGAATGAGAACTTCCCAGGACCTATGAAAAGTCTATATCCTGATTCTCATTTTGATCTGGGAAATAGGAAATGAAAGCGTTAGCAGCTATAGAGAAGAAGCTCTAGCTGCTGAAAGATGTAATAGGGGCATTCAGGCCAGTCATTTTAACTGCATTAATGAGTCTTAGTGGTGCTGGAAATACAACTCTCATGGATGTGCTATCTGGAAGAAAAACGAGAGGTTATATTAAGGGGGATATACATATCTCTGGCTTTCCAAAGGTACAGAGACATTTTCCTGAGTTTCAGGTTATTGTGATCAAAATGATATTCATTCTCTTCAGATAATTGTACGAGAGTCGGTACTGTTCACTGCTTACTTGCGCCTTTCACCAGAAATAGATGCCAAGAGCAAGTAGGTAAAATTTATGGTGATTTTATTCTTAATAATATACTCCTGAGGCAACTGAAATGTTGACATCCAACTGTCGAATTTAATATAATTTCTTCTTTCATTTGTAATCTTGGGTTTCTTAAAATTGAGATTGCTCTATTTAACATTTGTTTGTGGATGAAGTGATGGAGCTTGTAGAGCTTGATAGCTTAAGAGACACATTGGTGGGTCTTCTTGGTGTGAGTGGTCTGACAACTGAGAAATAGAAGAGACTAACCATTGTTGTAGAGCTTGTTGCAAATCCCTCAATCATGGATGAGCCGACATCTGGTTTGGATGCCAGAGATGCAACTATTGTGATGCGTGCAGTTAGGAATAGAGTGGAAGCAGGACGAATGGTAGTCTATACACAAGACTTTCCTTGAAGCTAAATTTGAAACATCTTGCTTTTTTGGAGAAGGAAACATTGGTGCAGTCATGCTCTATAGCTTTTGTTCTTCCATTTTTGGATCAGCCAATGATTCAGTAGACATTTTAGCATGTGCACTCCTCTCATCCTTATCTCCAATCTGCCATTTATCCATATGCTTAGAGGACATTGAATATTCAAACCATGGATCCATATGCTTCTTCTCTACCCATTTAGCAGGTTCTGAATAAAACCTTATAAAGGATTTATATGAATCTGAAGACACCATAGGTTTCTTACTACCTTTTGTTTCTGTTGCTTCTTTTTGGATCAATGTGTCTACTTTGACACATTCCTCATTTCACTTAACTGACTTCTTGTCATTATCAAAGCATTTATTATAATATTTTCATCTGCAGAAATCTTGTATGCATCATCTTGTCTAGTCACACCAATTGCCACTAGATCCACTAAAGCCGTTGCATCCTCTACAACACATGCATACATAGCTTCCTGATCCTGGTGACGTCGTTTTACCGTCATTTAGAGGGAGGCATGGCAACTTCATCACTCAGTAGGATACTTTAGAAATGATATTTATCAGCCTTTGGTGGCAAACACATAGGTATTTCCATCAAAATTGAAGACATCTACCCATGTGGAAAATCACCTTCAATTTCAAGACTATTATAACTTAAGATATTATTAGTTCTCAAATGGCATTCATTTACGGCATCAAGCTTTCAAATTTAGCCAAGACTTGGTCCAGAACCCAACTATTACGGAACTTGTGAATATTTTTAGCAGATTTAGAATGTGAATTTACTGAAATGCCTTCTAAAAAAGACATTTTAGAAGACAATGCTAATGCAAGTCTTTAATTGTTGCCAATGGGTTTTTAAATGTCCATCCTCATCAATTGTTAATCATTTTAAACTTTGGAGTATTTATGTGAGACATGATGAGTATGTGACCATTATATAATGTCCTAAAAGGGGTGCACTCTATATGCAATGTTACAAAATTTTAAACACAACGTTGTATGTTTTCGTCTTAAGCTATGTTCTTTTTCAGGAACCTAGAAAAAAATGTATTTGTTGTATATGTGTAGTTAACACACTATCAATGTTAATCCTGTCAGAGGTCATCCACTCGTTATCCCTAGCTAGCACTTTGATTTGAACTTTTTCACATTGTATGGTTTTGCCTTAAGCTTTGATCTTGTGCAGGAACTTAGAAAAAAATGACAAACTAGTGTTAATTTAGGAAATCAATGTGATCTCTGTGGGTGAAGTAATGTGCATCCACAATATGCATCGAAAGAAGAAAGGCGCATTGTAGAACTCATGTGGGGTATCATGTCAATATACTAGGTAGAAATATAAAGGGGTATAAAAAAAAGTAAATGAAAAAATGGCTACATGCAATATATAGTGAAAATAGGGGTTTTTTTTAATTGGGAAGGTATATTGGGAGGGGGTTAAAAAATGATTTTGAGAGATATTTTCCAATAATTTTTGAAAATAGGGGTATTGTTTCATATGCCATCAACAAATGTGCTATGGCATGGTTTCACTAAGTGAAGACCACGTGGTGAGCCTCAGTACCTTGTTGTGAACAATTTTGATTTCCCTAGTACGAGAGGACCGGGTTGGGCCAACCTATAGTGTACCGGTCGTAAGCCTAGCAGCGTCGGAAAGCAAAATTGGTATGGAATAATTGCTGAAAGCATCTAAGCAAGAAATCCAAAAAGATAATTCTATTACTATACACTTAAGTGCCGTGTTAAAGAAAAGCTAATTTCTCCACTCTAAGGCTTGTCTCTAGAGCTATTACCTTAAAGTTACTAAGAAGATTGAAGCTAGTAGTTGAGCTTGTGGTACGATGGCTAGTACTACGGCTAATAAGACTACGTTAAGCTATAGGAAACAAAAAGGGCCTTAAACAAGTCACTGATATCTTCGAAAAGCTAAAATTTACTTTCGATATAGCATGGAGATATGATCCTCACTTCTTGTTTGAGCAAGATTAAAAAGAGGAGAAAAATTCCCAATCCACGCCATCATGAATCATAACCAAAATTGGACAAGTTAGATAGTAAAGGAATATCCGAAGAAGTAGGAAGGATAATATTGGAGACGTCAGCAAGTAAAGGCATAGTAAAGGAATATCCGAAGAAGTGGGAAGGATAATATTGGAGAAGTTAGCAAGTAAAGGCATATACGAAGAAGTGGGAAGGATAATATGGGGAAATCAAACCTCATTGGGACAATGACCAAGCATTTCCAGATGCTTCGAACGACCCACCTTATTATACCTTCTTTAGGCTAGAAGGTGATGAACCGAAGAAGGAAATTGGATATTATCATGGTGAAGAGGCTCTAGGTGACCCAATGAATACCAAAGCCATATACGGCACCATTGAATCCAGTTGTTACTACTATTCAATCTCCAAGCATACAGACAAGAGGATAAACCTGGTGATGGAATACCACTGAAACCTAAAGCAGCTGCATCTTTGGTCATAGAAGAAATATGCTAAAGCAGCTGCATCTTTGGTAATAGAAGAAATATGCTAGGAAGAAAATGATATATAAATTATATATATGTTCGGCTTAATTATAAAAGAAAATGATCTTGGGATGCTTTAGTACATTTTCAATCACAATGCTAGAGTCTTGTAGGTTAGCATCACAAAATTTATTTATTCACAATACTTGTAATGCTTGACTGATTGAAATAATATCTAAATGACCAGACCGCCATGGTCCCGGAAGTTCATTGATTGATCCGCCCATGTTATAGCAACTGGGCTTTGAACCTTAAAGAGCCTAGAAGTCCAAGTAATTGAACCATAAGTTGCATAGGCAGAAGCCTTCTCAGCACCAAAGCTTACAGTATAAATGTGGCTTTGATTCTTCTTCGTGAACACCAACGTTCTAGGATTCATAGTTACATTCACTCCCAATGGCTCGGCAACTTGTACCGTGTAAGAGGAATTATCAGGCCCCACATTGGTGACCTTTCTTGTGAAGGTAGCAGATGCACTGCCATAGGAATAAAACACCACCAAAAAGGAAGGATAATTCAGGTCGCCTAGCTTTGAAATTGACTTCGGACAGGAAACCCTTGTCTTTGTCAGCACACCAATCTTAGAAGACGAATAGTTCAAGCTGCAAAGGTAGTTAACATAATCTTGAGTGCCAATATTGTAGACTAGTCCGGGCTCTCGAGCTTTCTCAGGATTTAGGGGGCTCACCCCGATGTCGAAAGGAGTAGCAGGAGAGCCTGAGACCGCGTCTTGTATAGGGTTCCCCTTGTTATCGATAATGGAGGCCATGGTCATGAGAGCGGACTTGAGGGCAGCCGGGCTCCAATCTCGGTGCACGGCCTTCAGCAGAGCAGCCAATCCACTAACATGGGGACAGGACATGGAAGTGCCAGACTCTAGATTGAATTTTGTTCTTTGTTTATCAAAGGGTAGCCCCGAAGGGGTTCAGGTTCTCCGGCCAAGCTACTAGAATGTTCAGCCCTGGGGTAATTATATCGTGCTTGAGGATGTCTGGGCTTACGGCATTCGGACCACGCGACGAAAAATAGGTCAAAACTAGCGCCTCTTCCATGCGGTAAGTGTACCATAAAAGACAATTGTTTCGGTTGGGCTTCTGTTCGATTGCAGGTAATCTCTTATTTCCTCTGATGCCTTCGCATCGACAAATGTAGAGGGCAAAAAATCTGTCTTGGGGATGACTGATTCTCCGTCGTATTCGTCGCTGAGCTCTATGATGCCAATTCCGCCGGCCAATTCTACTCTGCCTTGTTCGCAGACCACGATTTTCCCTCGAACCAGCTTCGGTTTGAGATAGCGATCCAAACAATGTTCTGTGTATAAGAGTGCCAAATCGGGCTTCGTTCCAAGGGGCTTTCCTAAATAGAGAGGCATGTTGCGATATGCCCTACCGTTTCCCAGCACAACGGTTGCGATAAAATTTTGGTCCATGGAACTTGCCCCTATCGTCATCATCCATGGCACTTGGTTGTACACCGATGAGGCATCCGGTCCCGAGTTCCCCGCAGAGAAAGAAACAAAAACCCCTTTGGCCACAGAACCGAATGCCCCTATCGCCAAGTTGTTTGCATAAAACAGAACCATGTTGTTGCCTCCTCCAATTAGGGATGGAATTTGACAGGTAAATTCCCATCATGGGTCAATTTAACCGTCAAATACAGCCAATATTTTACCGAGACCGTCAAAATCTGGCTTGAAATACATAAAACGTTTCATATTTTGAATGTTACCGGCAATTTTGACGGGTGTCCGTCATTTGAAATTCCAACCCTGCCTCCAATTGATAGAGATAAGACGTCCACTCCATCCGCCACTGCTTTTTCCATGGCATCCAAGACATCGGAGCTCGAGCAGCCGTCATCCCTGCAGACCTTGTACACCGCCACTCATGCTCCGGGTGCCATACCGATGGCACAGCCCTTGGCATAACCCAGAACATTGGCACCCACAACTACGTTGCCCGCCGCTGTGGAGGCAGTGTGAGTCCCGTGCCCATTCGAGTCCCATGCGGATTTATATTTGACCTTTTCGTTTATATGACCATCGTTGGCCTCGATTCCTTTGTTTAAGAACCTGGAGCCGATGAGTTTCTTGTTGCAGTTCGAGGCATTGAATGCTCTACCGACATCGCAATGGCCCTTCCACTTCAAAGGAACTCCCATCTAGTTTTTATGCTCCGCAAAGCTGGGTTGCTCAGGCCAGATTCTGTTGTCGAGAACACCTACTATGACGTCTGCAGCGTAGCCCGTGGACTGATCAGCCCAGAGGCCTTGCCCTCTTTTCAAGTCCAGGAATCGGGGAGTGTACGTCGTGTCGAGATTCAGAACTTCATCTGGATAAGCGCCCATGCAGCTCTCCAGGGATTTTATCATGGCCACTTGATTGCCGCTCAATCTAGCAGCAAATCCAGTGAGAACAGTATCGTATGTGTACAGTATACTCGATTCTGTTAGTTCTTTGTTATTTAATGCTCATGTTTTCACAACTAAATCACTAATGAAAGATGCATACCAGGTTGCGGGATTCATAGAATCAGGGATTTGAACCTTCATCGGGTCCATGTGAACAATGTACGACTGGAGCTCCCCAGCAGCTTCTTTGTAATAAATTGCATGAACGCTTCTTGCTATTGCCAAGATCAACGCTAAGAAGAGTAGGATCCTTCCCGTCTCCTCCATTTTTAAGCGCTCTTGAATATCCGTGATCAGCCTTGAAAATAGAACAAGAAATAAGTACACGAGTGGTACTCGGCTCCACAGAAAGAGAAACACATAGCAGGGGCAGGCATGAAGGGTTCATGGCAGGGAAAGATCTAACTTATATATATGGGGATGGAAAATTTCCTTCAAATCATTGGCACTAAACTTGCCTAAAATTTCTATAATCCTGTCGTAAATTATTACTTCATGAGAGGTAAATCTTAACCAAAATCGTAAATTGTTACTTCATGAGACGTAAATCTTAAACAAATATTTTATTGAAACGTAACGATAAAACCTGCTCTGCCTTGGCATTTAAACAATTATGTGACTTCAGACAGAGATATCCTCGTTCTTGCTTTGACATGAACGTGTTCCCTTGTTCACGTTCAAGCACACGAAAATTAAGAAGAAATGGAGATCTATGTGTTGACTCTAACCCTAAAAAGCTCACTTTTTAAAATAACAAACTTACATCAAAAACAAATTACAACTCATACTACAAGAAAGACTTGTAAGCAACCAGTTCATCATCGTGATGATGCCAAGTCAAATGCAATTACAGGTATTCTCTTCTGTTTTCAAATGTAAACATGGATATCGGTTCATCCCCTCTGTATTAGGGTTTATTTACAGTAAGCATAATTCATGTTTTTATCAATCCTAAATCAGTAGTATTTTTTAGACAAAACAACGTTCTCGTCAACCAGTCTTAACTTTTTTTTTATTTCGTTATGGACATTGTTATAATTTCTTTGTTCCATTCGAATGAATTGACATTGAAAAAATTGATTATGGCCCACTTTATTCGTAAGTAATAGTGGATCCATATGTATTAATCATAGTGATATTGGTCATTTGTAAACTAATAGCAAATCCTCATGGATTATGGATTCGACTAGGAAAATGATTTTGTGAATCCTTAATAATAGTGTTAAAATCTATAAACTTTCAAAATCTATACAAAATTTTCATCATTCAATCCCTTTTAATTGGTTTATATTTTTTACATTTTTATTTTCAATTTATCTTATTTTTTTACATTTTTATTTTTAATTTATCATAATTTTTCTTTGGTAAAAGATTGAAGTTAGTATTTTAAAAATTAATAAAAACATTGTATAAATCCTTAAAATTATAATATGTAAAGTTTGAACTTTCATTAAATTTACTAAAAAATTATTAAAAATTTACATTTAAAATTAAGTCATAACTAAATATAGAAGGTAACATTAAACATATATATGGAATATTTTTAAAAAGAACTACAATCTTTGTTAATATAAAACAATTAAGCTTTAGCCACAATTACAAATGTGGGGGCATTACTTGATCACCATCAATTGAGTAGTTAATATGTGGGGTATAACTCTCTTCTCAACCAATTCTTTTACTCAAAACTCAAATTCTATACAAACAAAAAATGATATCACCCTTTCTTCAACCTCACTTAAATAGTTATTTTTCATAAAAATCCTCATACATAAACTCTAATTGCTATTACTCTTACTCTAATTGCTATTACAACCCTCGGGATTTGTGTTGTTCAATTAATGTTGCGTACATCCTCCTCGATATTCATGACAACATTAATGGCTCCTCAAAAATCGTGCCCACTGTGTTCTTCTCAAGCAGGTTGCCTCGATAATCGTGCCCTAGCTCTCTTGCTCTCTCTTGTTCAATATCTCAACAAGAATGAATTCATTTTTGCATTTCCCTTGCTTTTTGCTTCTCAATCCTAGGTAGGTGAAGAGATCTCAATCCAATGGTTGGGAATGAATTAGATCAATGGTGGAAATTAAATGCACACTTTTTATTTCTAAAAAGTTAATTTCCCTCACCCACTTAAATTTTTCAAAATGTGACTTTAGTCAATAAAGTCATATTAAATGTCACTTAAGTCATTTAATACAAGGTTCACTTTATTTCCCTTCACTAGGTGACTAAAGGCTAAAGTCACCTAGGGAAACACTTCCCTAGGTACAAAACTTACACTCCCTCTTACCGAGGAAGGTGTTCTACACCACTCCCAACTTGTCTCTAAAGAAGACAAACTTGCCCCTCCCCAAAGAATTCGCCAGAATGTCTGCTACCTGCTCATCTGTGGAAATGTACTAAAGCATCACTGCCCCTCTCTGAACATAGTCTCAAATGAAATGATACCTGATCTCAATGTGCTTTGACCTGTCATGGAAAACCAGATTCTCAGAGAGCTAGATGCAACTCTGATTGTCACAGTAAATCACCGTAGGCCTAAGCTCATGACCAAATAGATTCACCAGCAACTTGTGAAGCCACAAGGCCTCACAGCTAGCCAAAATAGCTGCCATGTACTCATCCTTGATAGTACTCAATACAAGGTACTTCTGCTTTCGATTGAACCACGACACTGCTGCCAAGCCGAAACTGAAACAATATCTGGAAGTGCTCTTCTGGTCTACCACACTGCCTGCCCAATATGAATCTGTATAGCCTATCAATCTGACCCCCTCTAACC